>VXBU01002271.1:82928-100888 GCA_013400315.1 Bombycilla garrulus
TTCCTATTAGTTTGTAGTTTGTCTTTTTTTGTTGTTGTTGTTTTACTTTATTTTGTTTATACATATTAGGTGATTGTTATTCCTATCGTCATATCTTTGCCTGAGACCCTTCAATTATAATAATTTGTAGGGAGGGGGTTTACATTTTCCATTCCAAGAGAAGCTCCTGCCTTCCTTGGCAGGCACCTGTCTTTCAAAACCAAGACAATGGCTCAGAAATTGCCCTCCACTAGAGGGTGGGCAGTACTCCTGCAGGATTTTGGGTCATGAGTCCATGTAAGTAGATCCAAAGTGCTCCTGAATGAGCAAGAGGGACAAGAACCTCCAGAGCTGAGTAGAGAGCAGGCATTTCCTGAGCTAATAGCATTCAAATATCCTCACAAAATTCTCATTGTTGTTCACAGACTTAAAATAGCATTTATATACTTTAAATGCTCCCAAGGAAGACATTCTCCTGAAAGTTTACTCATTTATCTTTTCATACTATTAGTCTCTAGCTAAATAATGACTTTTTTCATTATTTTTAAATTGAATTTATTAAATAGATTGCTAAAAATGATTCAGTCTTGTTTCAACTATGGTCATTAGCTACAGACTTTTTAAAACACCTGTCAACTGCCTTTTTCTGGAGGTCCTCTATTAGTATAAATTTCTAGTAAGTATACATAAGCCAAAATACTTGTCTGCTCATCTGTGATTATTTCATATTTGTTTGGGTGGCCTCAGCTTAGGTGTGAAATATAACCAGTAACATGCTGTCAGAGATCTAATTGTTTGAATACAATCTTAATGGGAAAAAAATTAAAATTTAAAAGGAAATTTAAGTCTTTTTTTAATCCAAAAAAAAAAGAGTCTCTCTGAAATTACTTCTCACAGAAACCTAGAGGGGTTCTTCTGCTGACTTAACCATCCATTTCTGCCTGGACTGCCAGCAACAAATCAGCAACTGTGTTCTGCAAAATATTATTGTTCCAACTTTGTGTTTTGCTTGGGTTCTTAAACTTGTATAAGGTGTAACTTGTATAAGGTATAACTTGTTCAAGATTCAAGAGCCTACACATGAAATAAAACATGTCAGACCAGAGATCCAGGAATGATTTCAAAACCTCAAGTTCGTGTGTTAGCAGTTGTGCCCTAAGTGAACATTGTCTTTTTAACCAAGGATGCCACCTTATTGCTATTAAGAGATTATGCATGATAAGTTAAAGAGTGTGAGAAGAATGATGGATGTTGACAGGAGATGGAATACAGTGGCTTTACCTGGTTTCAGCTGCACAGATCTCAACATCCAGCAAAGTCATCTACAGCAGAGTCAGTCTGGCAAAGAAACCTACTGTGTCAACACTGTTGAAAATTTGGCAGGTACCAAAAATGTCATCAGAACTAAAAAGATATGGTTGATCATTTCCCCAGTCCTGTTGTATACGTGTCAGATTTCTGTAGTTGCGTGTTCGTCTTCCAAGACAGATTGCCTTCAGTTTGTACAATTAAGACCAAATTTTTTTTAATGGTTCTGTTAAGAAAACAATGCCTCTTGCCATGAAATTACACTTATTTAAGGCAGATTTTATTTAGCGCAAGCAGGATTGACTTTGAAATAAAATTCAACAGGTTTTCCCACTTGATTTTGATTTAATGGACATCTTCAGTAGAGGACCGCAGGGTAGGCTGGCTCTAGCTATTTGTCTTTATACTGGATAGTTTATATATTTTAAGAAAGTGACAAATGGCAGCTTTAAAAAAACTCATTATGGTAATTGATTATTATAGGAAAACCTTGGAAACCTTATGAAAGAGAGACATATTCTCTAAGTGTCTTAGCTTTAATCCAGATCCGTAATTAGAAGAATCCATAAACATTTATCACACTCAGGGAGGTTTGGTCAGAAGGCTTAGAATAAAACTCTGGAGTCACTTTATTGTTCTGTGTTAAAATCACGTACTTTAGCAGTTTTTGCTTACCACAGTGAGATTAATTTACCCATCTGAACAGAGGCCCACACACTCTCAGGACCCCTCTAAACTGAGTCCCACAGGAATTTTCCTGTGCACGAACTCTGGGAAAGATAGCTGGATTCTTAGAATGATATGAGTTTTCTAATCAAGTAAAGTTTTCTATGTAGAATTTGTTCAAGAATTTGAGTTATCTGTTATCCCTCCACTTTTTCTGCTTGGCCTCTCCGTTTATCTGAAACTTTGGGTGTGTGTCCCAGCAGGAAACTCATTGATCTCATTCCTTGTCTCACCTCCCTTATTTTAGCTGTAGTTGTAGCTGTAGGTGTTCTGGCCGTGTTTTGAAAGATTCCAGTCCTGGATTCATATATAAGATTGCCTTTAACTCATATTTAATTCAAGGCCTTTTGGTTAAATAACTGATTTATTGAAGCTATTGAAAAAACCCTTTTTATTAAATTACAGCTAATTTGGCTAGAAGTTTATTTTGCTTTCATTAGTGAAAAAAGATAAATATCTCAATCAATAAAAATTGGGAGCAAACTTTGTCTATCTAATGTTACATTGCCAATGCCTCTGGAAGACAGACAACATTTCTTGTCTGTCTTTTACAGATACAATATGCACACAAGAGACTTAATGACTGTTTTCACAAATACTGAATACGAAAAATCTCTTTGATTTCAAATCCTTAATCATGTACAAACTTGAGAAGTGGTCACTGTCCCTGTGTGCAGAAAAGTAAATATTCTGCAGCTGATACTTTAAGAACCTTTTGTTCCCGATTTAGGTCTGTAATACGTGACTTGGTTTGTCACATATATCTAAGGGGGTATACATTTCAGTTTCTTCTAAGAAACAAAGGAATGGAGTGCTCAGGATAAACCATAATAGTGCATAACAGACAAAAAAACATTTGCAAAGCCATACATGTTGCTGTAGTACATATACTTCAACAGTTTTCAGTCCAGAGAAGGTGTTTTGCAGCATGGCTTATCAGGCATAGCCTACCATGTAGTAGTAGAGGTATTATTTCTTTTAACCAGATTTCATAATGGTAAACCTCAACATTTATAGTGTTTTCTCTTATGGCACCACATCCGGAAGTATAAGCAGTATATAAAAATATCATCTTTCTTTTCTAAAAAAAGTGATCCACTTGGTGTGAAAAGATTGACTTTGTCAGCTTAGTTATATATAAGGCTCAGAAGTGAGAATGCAAGTGAAAGAACTATACAAAAATCTTAAAACTTCAATTGTTTTTTACAAAACCAGCAATTTTCAGAAAACTTTCATGACATTTTTATGTCCAGAGTTGACAATGCCATTCATTTATCTTTCTTTAAATATGTTCTATTCTTTCATATAATGTCCTGCAATAAATTTACACATGTCTATAACAGGAGCAAGCCACAAAATCTGAGAGATTAAGTTTTTGGGTGCAAAGATTTTTTGTCTCTTTTAAGCAGACGTGTAATAAAACCAATATCAATTACATTTATTCTTTCCCCAAAGCAAGCTATAACTTTTAACCATTAAAGTTTTTCTTATTCCAAGTTTGCTTTAGTCTGTAAACCCCTCTTTAGGCATGAAATAAAAATCATTGTTCCTTTCGCAATGTACAGTTTCTTTGTCTAAAACTGCTTAATTCAAATATTCTACTCACAAAGGTATGTTACCTGGCAGTTTGATGTACATAGTAAAAGTGAAAGATATTTGTTAATAGCAGAGAAGAAAATTCTTGTTCTTTTTGTTTCCACAAAACAGTGATTTTTCAAGTTAGTCATTGTTTCAGATGGATAAATACCTGGTAAACAATGCAAAGTCCAAAGGTCTAACTCTCTCTCTTTTGTCTGTGCAGTCAGTAGGAAAAGAGCACAATGGCATGAAGCAGTATCACACCATATGATTTCAAAGTGTGGTGCAAGTGTACTTTGAGGTGCAACTGTGTCCAGTTCTGAGGCCCTCAGTTCAGGAAGAACGTTGAGATACCCAAAGAACAATGAGGAGTTTTGGGTTGTTTAGCCTGGAGAAAAGGGGGCTCGGGGGTGAGTTGATCACTCTCTACAACTACCTGAAAAGAGACTGTGGCCAGCTGGGGTTCAGCCTCTTCTTCCAGGCAACTAGTGATTGATCAACAGGACATAGTCTTAAACTACACTGGAATAGGTTTAGTTAGACATAACTAAGAAGTTCTTTGCAGAGAGGGTGATTGGGCATTGGAATGGGCTGCCTGGGGAGGTGGTGGAGTCACCATCCCTAGTGGAGTCACCATCCCTAGAGGTATTTAAGGAATGTGGATGGATGGATGGATGGATGGATGGATGGATGGATGGATGGATGGATGGATGGATGTGGCACTTAGTGTCATGGTCGAGTTGACATGGTGATTTTCTGTCAAAAGTTGGATTTGATGATCTCAGAGGTCTATGCTACTTAAAATTCTGCTATTTTTATGCAAGTGAAGTTGGAATCATTACATCTTATATTGCCTTGAGATATAAGCTGTTGCTGTTTGCAAGAACTTCAGACCACACCTCAGCCTCTGGCACAGCACTGTAATTCCTGGAAAGCTTGTCAACTTGTCTGTTTAGGTAAGAGTCAAACCTCAATACAGAATCCTTTTGTGACTTGTCACAGGAAAATTTCTGTAGCTAAGATAGATCTCCATTCTGTTCCTAGATTTGGCTGATTGGAAGCCTAGAGTAGTAAATGGCTTGCATTCATTGGCATAAATGAAAAGAAGGCCCCACAGTCCTGGCTTTTAGAATGGGATTTGTCTTACATGTCATCAGAACCTTAAAATATAGATAAAATAAAATGTAGCTAGTCTTCCTTTGCTTCTTTAAGGGAAAGTATATCATGTCCCAAAGAAGCTGGCCTGACCAGTCTTGAAACATGATGGCTGGTATATTTAAACTGAAAGAGTGTTTCGCTGTGATGGTGGTCAGACACTGGAACAAGTTTCCCAGAGTACTTGTGGAGTTCTATTCTTGGAAATGTTCAAGGCTAACCTGGATGGGTTTTGAGCAACCTGATCTGGTGGAAACTGTCTCTGCTTATGGCAGGGATGATAGAACTGGGTGGTCTTTAATGTCTCTCCAAACCTAAACCATTTTATGATCTAAAGATGGTCTATGATCATGTGGTCTATGATAAAAAAGATGACCTACAGGTCTGATCAGCCACATGTCATCTCACCTGGGCCCATGCATTTCTGTGGCAGTGTTACATTGACTACTTCAGAGCGAATAAAAGAGAGTAATTCCAATTCACTCTACAAACTGAATAGGGATGAAGGTCCAATGATTACAAAAGGGCTGCTATGCCAATGTGTCTCTTGATTACTGAGATCTGTGTTAGAATGGAGACGCCTTTTGCCTTGCTTTTAATGTATACTGGCAGAAAGGCTAGCAGGAATTCAATTCTATTTTACTGCAATTTCTTTTGCATATATTTGTCTGTATTAAAAAGAAATATTTTATGCTTAAAGGACAGAAATTTTTCTCATTAACCCTGTGGAGGTCAGTGGGATGTACAGAAATTGGGTATTAATTTCACATCATTTGCATATAGCAGTTTCATCTGGCATTTCCAGGATGCAAAACTGTCATATGGGAATGCGTTCACCAACAGAACTTTTCACAGTATAAAATTTATTAGGAAAACTATGCTTCATTATATGTGTGTTTAATGTGTATTTTATAAGGATTTTTATTTTTACTGTGTTATTTTAATCTTATGTTTTTAAAATTTGATTCATTGTCATTAAACAAAATCAAAGGAGTAAGAAAAGCACGTGACAACTCTTTGTGTTGCTATCACCTTGTTTTGTTATTTGTATTCTCAGAAGGTGTGTATTGTACTTTTATTGATCAAGGAATAGAATCCCTTTAAAATCCAGATGTTGACCACATTTTTATCAGACTTTCCATAAACAACAAAGAGTTTTACTCTCCATATCTGCTTTCTTTGTGAGAATCCAACTGAGCTTTGCAAATATGTTAATCCAGGTCTGCAAAATCTTCAAGCTCTTGATTTGATTCATGCATGCTAGCAAGGGTCAAACTGAGGGGAAATAGTAAAGCAACATTTCCTCTGAGGTGATTGTATTGTTCATGCCTTTGTATATCGCTACCACACAGAATGGTGGCAGGTTTTCACTGCTGAGGATTAAAACTAATTTAGTGTTTCTAAACTAAACATGCCTAGGATGTAAAGTTCAGACCCAAATCACAGATTTATCGAATTAGGTGCTCAGATGCAGTGACTGGAATTTGCTTTAAATATAAAAAGCATTCACTTCTAGCTTTTTCAATTGTTCTCATATTTTTTAAGCACTAATATTTTAGCACACTATGAGGCTGAAAAAGACCCATACTTTAAAAACAGCCCTCTAATTTTATACCTCTTCTTGTCTCACTCCTGCTTGTCAAGGCAAAGAATTACAGATTAAAAGAATGGATTTTAGATACCCAACAAGAGTTTTCTGCTCCTGGAAAAATTTGCTTCTGTAAAATATTATTTTATAGGCATTCTTTATTTAATTAAAAATAATAAATTACAATGCAAATATATAAATTTTTCAATATAAATATATATAATGTGCATATAAGAAGAGATTACTGATAAAAAATGTAATAAATATGGATTTTAAAATATGGAATAAATGAACACACATCATAGATCTTGAATTGAAGATCTGCATAGATGTTTGTAGTAATAACAGCTCCCAAATAGGTATTGCACAGTGAAAAGCAAGAAAACAAAGAAAGAGAGAAAGAGAGAAAGAGAGAGAGAGAAAGAAAGAAAGAGAAAGAGAGAAGGAGAGAAGGAGAGAAAGAAAGAAAGAAAGAAAGAAAGAAAGAAAGAAAGAAAGAAAGAAAGAAAGAAAGAAAGAAAGAAAGAAAGAAAGAAAGAAAGAAAAGAAAGGAAATACATGAAAAACAGATCTGAAATGACTGTGAAACAAGAGGATAAAGTTCTGAAAGAGTAAAGCCACAACAAGGAAATTATGTGGTTGTTGTTTCTTTGATATGTTGGCAAACTAACATCTTTACGGAAAAGCAGCATCTAGTTTTCTTGTTTCCTTCTTTCTTGACTAAATTTGCTGGGTTTTGCAAGACGTAGTAAAAATCAGTTAGCTGAAGAGCACATACTTACCTGATGGTTCGGGTGAATTTCTCTGTATTATATTTGGTACTTCTTCATGTGTGAATTTGAGAGAAATTTATACTTTATCTAATTAGCACAGCAAACCTTTCAAACACTGTTAAAATTTAATTAGAATTCCTGTTAATTTGGTGTAATATTGTTAGTTTATTTTTCTCTTGCGATTAATTTATAAAAATATTTTCATTAGCTCTTGGTGTTTATTTCAGCAAAGAGTTCAATAGGATTAAGGTTTCAAAAGAAAAGTTACTTGCCGTAAGTTACTTACATATATGGTTTCGGGTTTTTTAAATAAGATGACTTTATGCTGACAGCTCAGATTAGATATTTGAAAAGTAATCATTTGTTTGTTAATGTGCCAATTTTTTGTTATAAATTAGTTTTTCCCTGGCTTTATAAAGAATAAATAAGTATATTTGAAATGTAGACTGCAATTTACTATCATTCTATTTATAATAATACTTCATGCAATAATCATATGTATCAGCAATAATCATTCATATCATTGTGAAGGATTTTTCTGGTCTTGACATAAACAAACTGACATATTTCTGAGAACTGGAAAAATGGAGAAGTAGTGGTCATAAAATCTTGATGAGTTTAGGTCTTTCTTTGTTGTTTTTGGGTAGGGTCATTTCACAGGACATATTTTCACTTTCTGTAAACTTATCCTTTGCTGATTAAAGATAGTCTAAAAAGCAGTTTCAGAAATTACCTTTTCAGTATAGGCAACACAGAATAATTGAAGAGAGAATTGTTTCTATTCCTTGTGATTTGGACTTTAAGTTAATTTTCAAGACAGAAGTCTTTGGACTAAAAGGTAGAATTAACGTCTTTTTGTCTGTGGTGTCATGTTGTCTGTTCCAAAAAAAGTAATATTTTCTACAAATAAGCAACAGGCATATGGCCTCTTAGATCAGGTTACATCAGTTTATGTTGTGTTACAAGATATGACATGCCCTGCAGTGACCTGAGGCAATGTCGTCTTGTGTTACCTGGGTAAGGAAATACTGTTCTTTATTAAGCAAGTGAAGAGAAGGCTAATCATCTCTAGCCATGAGGAATTTCTGTGCTCTCTGTAGGTAAAAGAACTTAATGACAAGCAGTATGATCTTCTGATTTTCTTTCAGCTACTTATAGGGAGTCTAAACCCCATATGAAACATTTCTTACTATTATTTACTAGTTGGCATGTGCTTTCAAAATCTAATTTAAAATGTTCCAGAGTACACACTGGAGAGAAATTCCTGTAGTGCTACAAAGACTTGTAGTACTTGGAGAGTGGATAGACAATAGCACCTATTTGGTTATGGAAATAAGAGATTTTGCAAAAGGGATATTAAGTAATCTTCTTAGATGGAAATTCTTAGTGTTGGGACTCTAACTATTTATACATTTTTATGCACAGACTGGTCATTATTACTCTTCTACGGTTCTTATAAGCTTCTTGCTTAAATAGTACATTATGAAAATGAGCTCTTGCAACTGCAGAGTATGATAAAACTGAGTCTATAGTGTGACCCTACCCATGACTCTATCAGAATAGGTACTCTCAATAAGTAAGTCTTGAGTTATTGCATTACGGGATATTATCAAAGGAACCCATTGTACTTGGTCATTCAGTGTAATGATCTTTTATATTATTTCCTATTGATACATTCGGCATGTCAATTCAGTTTTAAAAGATTTGCACAAAGAAAGTGAACACTATTACACAGGTACAGCTATCTACTGATTTTGCAGTAAATTACTGGTGCGTGGTACAGAATGTAACCTCTTGGTTATATTATGCAGTAAATGGAATGGGTTAGAGAGGTTTTTATGCAAATTAGTAATGCTCTGTGTTGGAA
This sequence comes from Bombycilla garrulus, assembly GCA_013400315.1. Taxonomy (NCBI): domain Eukaryota; kingdom Metazoa; phylum Chordata; class Aves; order Passeriformes; family Bombycillidae; genus Bombycilla; species Bombycilla garrulus. Next base: position 91,903 of record VXBU01002271.1, read on the forward strand.
GCCTAATTGTACTTTTTATTGTTGGACAAGTCAATATGCTTTAATACACATTTTATAAGCTTCTTGCTAAAATTGTATATGAAAGGGATTAGTTCCCATAGATGAAAAGCATAATCTGAACAATGAGGCCACGTAAGCAGAATGGTTGAAGTACTGATAAAGGATTTGTTAGCTTCAACATAGAATAAGTCTTATTAGGGTTATTAGTCACCACTATTTGACCCACTACAGTTCATTGTACAAGTCACATATACTTGGTGAGGGAACGAACATCAGCTACTGTATTCTGGCCAGATACAATAAATAGGAATGGTGAACTGCCTTGCCATAAATCAGAAACAACATAAATTCTTTTTCCTTTAGTTATTCTTGAGAGGGGAAAGCAAAACCAAAATAACTTCAAAATGAGCTCCTTTATAAAAACTGCTAGGTAGCACATCTTGAAGGAGGCTGGAGGAGAAGTTCAAAGTTCAGGTTTTGCTTGCTGTCTCGGTTGATCTACATCATCCTACAGGTTCAGCAGTGATCATTATCACATATAATAAAATTCAGATGTTGAAGAATGAGGGTTCAGTTCATCATAGGAAAATCCGAAGAAAATTTTCTTCAAAATGAAGGTTTCAAATTAAAAAAAAAATTCAATTGTGTGTTTTCTTGGACAATCCATTTTTTAACTTAAAACCCATACACATTTTTTTTTCTCTTTCTTTTTTTCCTTCTTTTCTATGGTCATAACAGCAATGGGGACAGAGGTAGTAAAGAAAAATGGAAGTACAAGAATCAACTTTCAACTACGGGCTTTTTTTGATATTCCTTAGCTTTGAATAATTCATTGAAGTATATCAGAATCACTGAATGATGACAGCATACAAAATAGAGACCAATGTAAAGCACAACTGTAAATCTATGAAGTATCTGTTGTCTTCAGTTACGTAATTTTTCTTCCTCTTATGCTGGATCATTGAATACTAATGGGAGGGTAAACAGATTCTTAAAGTTTATCTGCTCAATCAAAGCAATGCAAAAAAAAAGTATTTTTATATTAATATTTCTAGTAAATTTCCAGAGTACAGATTATAGGCATGGTTCTTTCTCTGGAGTATTTATTAATTTCTATTCTTCCCTATGTAACCTTCTACTAGAGAAAGGCTTAGCTGTCAATATCAAGAATACTGTTTGGAAGAGCTTTTCCTTTAAATTATACCAACCAATGCTGGGAGAGCCCAGCACTGCAGTGTATTCACTGTGTCTGTCAGGAATATATTTCTCACATAACAGTAAGTGCAGTTGCTCCTCTTAGATTGCAAGAGCACCTGTCCTACTTCTGGGATGCTGCTACTCAGCATTTACAGGTTCATAAGAAATATATCTGCATGTTTGGTCTCCTGAAAAGAGTCCTGTGTATGAGCCTCTAGTAAAATGAATATTTGCCATCAAATTGCTTATTAGTTTGCCTTGTTTAAAGAGGTGTCTAGTCAGATAGGCATCCTTCTGTCCTGTACTGTCTTTCTTATTTTTTTCATGCTAGCCTTTCCTTTCTTTTTAAAATTATATTTATTTGTTTATTTACTTACTTATAGTTTCTGGTCTGTTTTAACTCTTGTTCTAGATTTCCAAAGAAAACCTACATTTCACAGAATCACAGAGTCAACCAGGTTGGAAGGGAACAACAAGGACCATCACGTCCAGCTCCTGGCCCTGCACAGCACCACTCCCAAGAGTCACACCATGAGCCTGAGAGCATTGTTCAAACACTTCTTGAACTCCATTCACCAACCTCTGTCAGGCTGGTGCTGTAACCACTTCCCTGAGGAGCCTGTTCTAGTGCCCAAACACCCTCTGGGTAAAAAATCTTTTTCAAATATCAACCAAAACCTACTCTGACACTTCAGGCCATTCTCTCGGGTCCTGTTGCTGGGCACCAGGGAGAAGAGATCAGTGTCTGCGCCTCCTCTACTTGTGCTTTTTATTTTTTTCATGCTAGTCTTTCCTTTCTTTTTAAAATTTGTTTATTACTTTATTTATTTCTTATTTATACTTTTTGGCTTTTTTTAACTCCTGTTCTATATTTCCAAAGAAAACCTACTTTTCTCTGAGTCTAACAGACTCACTCTCATACAGTCCCAGTTCTGCTGGAAATGAAAGGCACAAAGTGTTTTTTGTGATAATGAAATTTAGAGATCAACACTCAAGCATTTCAGAGCAGCAATTTTACTATCTTGTGCAACATGAGATTTTGGCAAAGCAGAGGATAAGACGATATCAAATTGTTGGAGAAACTGAAGACATTCTCCACTCACTTTAAAAATATAGACAGAAGTCAGAAAAGCAGATATTTATGGGCACAAGATAGAACAGCAAAGAGGTGAAGATCAGTGGAGCTTGCTCAAGCCCTATGCCTCTTCTTCATAGTGCAAACAGTCATTCATTTTATCTTACTTTAACAGTTTAAAAGGCAGGCATCCAGGTTAAACAAATAATCTAGGTTTCCCTAGAGGCAATTGGAAGAGTTAGGCCCTTCCAGAGTGAATTTACTAAATATTTAAGCTGGAATCATTTTTCATTATTTTAAAGGGTGCTAAATGTATGGATCTTGAAATAGTGTCCAAAGGTCCCACAGCAGTGTTTAACTTGGCTCTGTTGTTAGTGTTAATCATTATGTTTGCTTATCTTATAGCTTTTCTTATATATACATCATGCAAGTAATAATTTTATTTACTCCTGCTGTGACTAAGGCGAGTAAAAAAGCCTTTTACTCTTATTTCTTTTGTGAACAAATGTTTTCTATGGTTTTGTTTTGCTTTCTCCAGCTTTTAGTTGAAAATTGCATTTTCAGAAAGGGTTTTTATCTGAAACTAGCTTATTTTTCTGATTATAGAAAAGAAAAACCTTGTAGAACAAACTGTCTGTGTTGGTCTTGAGAGTATTCACGAATTGAATGTGGGAAACTTCAGGCAGATTTGTGAGGAAGAAGCCTCCCATTACAGGACACAGCATTTACCACAGGACAGAAACAGCTAGGAAGCTAGCAGGTTCGTCCACTCCTATGATGTCTGCATCTATCACAATCTCCAGAGATGGTGATATGAGGTCTTCCTTTGGTTCTCTTCCCTTACACAGTTTAAAAAAACCTGCTTTGATGGCTTTGCCTTTAGTGAAAGGTCAGTGATTGTCCTTGTTTGACATAATTGATGGTGTAGTTAATTAGAATTATACTGTACTTCGAATAGCCTGTGCTTCTAAGATCTGTAGTGGTAGAGCTACCTCCTGCAGAGTTTCTGAGATCTAAAGAATGGCAGCTTCCTCAAGCACTGTTTACAAGCTCCTTTAGCATCATTGTAGCATCTACAATCTATAGCAGAAAGACTCCCTCCTGTGGATCTAATAAAACCCACAGAAATGCTGTGGATTTCCTGAATCTTCATTTGCCTGAAAGAATTGAATATGGTTGCAGAAATCTTTGGAGTGTCAAGATATTAAATTCCATCACATATGTTCTAGGTGTACAAACACAGCTTCATGTTATCATTGCGTTCCTTCACTTTTTAAGATGGTATAACCTTTACGACATAGGTAGTAACAGCAAAAACCTCAAAATTTGATCATCTGATTAATGCACATACCGAGTGAAATCTTTAAATAACCCCTGAGTAGTCTAAGCAGAAGAAACAGGATGTTTCCTGAAACTGTATTTTTCAGTAATCACTGAAAGAGCCCTAGTATTAACTCTAAAACATCTAGCTAGAGCCCTTTACATTATAAAAGGTATTGATATTATTACAGAAACATCAAATTCACATATAGAGTGTATAAATTCCAATAGCTTTACCCCACCCCCATTTTGCTAAAATTGCTTGCAAATCCAAATTTTAGTGTATAAAATATTTAATAAATGCCTAATCTATTCCCGACCCCCTCAAATCAAAATTATTTTGGAAGAGTGGATTCAGAGAACATGTCTATGCTAAAATCAGAGGAGGTGACTTATCAATTAATTATTTTTCCTAATATATAATGGAATAAAAAAAAATCACCCAAAGACAGCCTATAGCATAGCATTTTTTGTTTATGTCTTCTATGAAAAGAATACAGATTTTAGATTAAATTGGTATAAACTGTGGCTGACAGGACAATAACTGAGATCCTTTCCTTTAAGGATAACAGACTTTAAAATAAAATTTCTGTATCTTCTGGTATGTATAAAATTCATTACTAGCTATTGTAGCTTCAGTGCCATTTTAACTTCAGAATCACAGATATCTTCATGCATAAAACGTATTAATTTAGGAATAAAACAAATACAGTAGAAAGCAGAGTCTACTTTTAGTCTTTTCCTTTTGAGCAGGCTGCTTACTTAACCCAGTACAAGAAGCTAGTGTGAGTTTCATTGTCTTGATTTAAAATATAAAAAAACTAAGTTAAACAAAGAATAATGGATAGGATGTCTTCATCTGACAACATCTGTTGATCTGAAACAGGAGAATAGCCAGTGTGACAGTGAAGGTGTTCTCTACATTTTTTTCCTAAGCTGAAAAAATGGGGCATAGAGCTGTACAACCCATAGCAATGTGCATGTCTTTATAAGATGTTGTTCACCAGAGACCTGTCAACAGACTGAGCCATATTGGTTCTGGCAGTCTTTCTATTGGGACAATATTTGCCTTGAAGTACTATCTTTTCTCTTTTTCAATGTCAGCCTGAAGGCTCTTAGACAGCATATGTTCATTTCATGTCTTAGAGATATTGCTTCTGGTATTGCAAATGCATTACCACATTGAGTTTTTTTTTAGTGAAACAGATGGTACATATTAAGGTCTCTGTTTCTTAGACAATTTCTGCAACAATTGCACTGCATTCTTCACATTGACAAAAACATCAGCAACATGCAGTGAGGCACTAGATTATGTCAGAATGGTAAATGAAAGCCCATAACAGGAAGAGTTATGAAGGTGAATTAGTCCCCTCAGAGAAATGGGGAAGGGTGTTAGATTTGGTAGGCATTCAGTTAAAAATTAGTGCCTTGATCTTGTAAAGTGATTTGTTTGGGTGTAACTTAGCTTGCAAAAAATATTGCTGATATGCAGGAACCACATTTGGAATAGATATTATTTCTTGTTTCTCATGGTTAAAAGACATGGTGAAGAGCGCAAAGATTTGAGAATGAGGTGAGCCCAAGGGACAAGCCGTAAAGTGGTCACTGAAGGATTGTAAGAACAACAGTGAAGCAGAAGTTCATGGGCCAGCAGGTTGTAGCACAGCAGGCTGTAGCACAGAACTGGGCCAAATTAGAAGACTATCTAAGACAGGCTGTCAAAAATCTATGTGCACAGTGAACGGGCAATGAACAAGAAGGAAATTAGTCACAGTCTCCTGGAGAGAGTGTAGCTGGTACTCTTTGGTAACATGAAGGTGCCTTTAGGCAACACTAGGGAGATTGGTCCAACTACGATTGCCGTAGAAAAGAAAGGTAATGGTAAATTGGCATCAGTAGCCTACTTTTGTGGTATTGTGTCTTTGCTGCTGCAGCATCAGCCCTTTTGAAAAGGCACTATCTTAGTGACTTTAATGTAAGCTGGATTTCTTGTCCTCATTTCAAGCATCAGATCAAATACAGAAGAGTGGAAAGTGGGGCTTGGGTAAAAATAACATTTGAGGCCAGAAGTGAGGTTAGTTGGCACAACTGGATGTCAAGACACACTCGGAAAAGTCTGAGTTTGCTCTCTTGTCACTGTTTCTTCTGCTAGAAGGATTGCTGAAAATATAGGACTGCTTTGCCATGTGTCTACCTCATAAAGAATAGGAATATTGGTTCTTCACATAAACAGATCATGTTCATTTGAAATCTACATTACTTTCTTCTTGGTGTGAGATTTGAGGAACCTGAGATCAGACAAATGAGGTGGAGGGCAACATTTGAGCAGTAGATTCCAATGAGGCATTAGTGTAGTGGGTGCATAGTGCAAGGACTATGTACACATGTACATACCTTGAGGAAATAACCAAAGTTTCAGAAGTGATTGGTCCCTCCTGTTCAATTTGAAAATGCAGCTTATTTTAAGAACTCATGACAAAATGATGTTGTAGCATGTCAAGACAGCAGAACGTTACAAACCACAGTGCTGTTCTGCACATTACTTTTTACAGGAGCAACAGGTCAGCTTGAAATGTCACAAATGGTGAGCACCATTTTCTGAATTATAGAGGTGCTCTGAGGCTGTGTTTGCTGACTATCAGTAATGTCTATAAATAATTCAGAAGGTCAGGGTTTAGGCAAGAAAGCTTTGCATTTGTTTCTATTAAGTGATGGCATTAATTGTGGCTTGTAAAAAGTTGTACATGAGTTTAGGTTAGCACTTCCAGTGTTACTTTGAACTGTTAAATTGGTTTGTCTCAGGAATTCACTATTTCTTTTTATTTCAGCAACACCTACTCTCTTCCTTGTTTCTTTTTCCTATGCTCATCCAGTCATGGGATCTTTCTTTCTGCACTTCTACTAGTCAAAGACAAATGGGATTTCAGGTTTGATGTTTGATGTTTTCTCATTGTAAAATTTTTACCATCACATATGGATATAGCATTAAAGTCATCAGTTTTAATCAAAACACTCCAAATGGAAAGTGTAGCTAAGTCCTAAAAAAGAAGATGGACCAACTCAAATGACTACATATTGTATTAAATTAATAAATACATAAAAGGGTTCAAGGCATAGTTTAAAAGTCCATACACTTCTAAGAGGCTAGAATAATATGATTATATGCATGATCATAGTCTGCTTTTGAAGAGGCAAGAACTTGGGCTCTAAGTTCTGGTGAGAACAGCAGAGTCCAATGAAGGAGAGAGTAAGACATGATATTTTGCCACTTCATTCCCACGGGGATCCTTTCTGCCTAAATAGGTAAGGTCAAATTTTTGGCCTTTGTCATATATTGTCAGACTGAATGACTTACTCATTTCATTGTTGAACGCATTTGGAAACTATTAATTATTCTGGTGGCCCAGATTGAAATAGCTTAAAATTGCCTGATTTTTAAAAGGTATCCTACACGACCAAGTATTCCGGAGACTTTTACTTATTTTTTTTCCTTGAAAATTAATCAAAAAATCCTATCCACAGACTTAAAACGCATCTTCAAATTCTTCTGAGTGTGATCTGAATAAAGATCGTATATGCAGATGCATGAATCTAGACAGAGCTGAAACAGAAGCTCTGATGCTTCCCAGTAATTACAAAGAAATCTAGGTATCATCTTTAAACTCCAGAGAGAACTCCTAAAGACAGCATATCTTCTTGCAAAGTGGCATGAACTCCAACGAACTGCTGAACAAATAAAAATATATTATTTCTAAAAAATATTGTTTTTCACACCAGAGTATAATCTGCTGGGCACAGAGAGCAAAACTGAGATACACATTCAGCTTATTGGGTAGTAGATTTTGACATTTAATACAGGGTTTGCAAGGATTTTCAGTTTACTGGGGCAGATGAATTTCCCTGAACTTACTGTGTTCCAAATTAATGATGGCACCTTGTTTTCCTACTTCTTATGCCCATTAGGGAAATGCATATTTCATTCTAAAGATGTGCGTGAAGTGATGTTTTTGTGTTTGTGATCAGCTTTTACAAACAGGAAAGAAATTACCACTTCATGTAAATTACCTCTTCTTCTAAAGCAGAATGTATATTTAGCTCTTCCCACTTAATTTCAACCTTGTTTATTCACTCTCTTATTCAACAGTTCTACCGATCATAGAAAACCTATACAGCATAATATAATAGTATATATATAATATTCAGCAAGAAGGGCAAGTACATATTTTTGAGCAGAAAAAAAAATATTTTTTATAATGATTTTCTGACTTTAAAGTACCTACAGATTAGTAAGAGTAAAAACATCTCTGATGTTGGTGGAAATCTCACAAACAGCAATTTAAGGTCTGTTTTCCATGGTTAAATTAACAAGCGAGCCATTCTGGCAAATTTCCAGTTTACAGAAGTTAAAGATATTTTACTGATAAATCCTTTGTCTTTTAGCAATTCACTGTATACACTGTGTTAATATTTTCTGATAATGTTGTACAAAATTTATTTTTCTTTCATTGTGCTTCAGATAAATATGGGCATGAAGTGAATTCTCATGAAAAGAAAACAAAGGATATATTTTTTGAAACCAACAGAAATCACTCACATTTCACTTGGCCCTATGAGCAGAAGGTAAGGAAGGGGCTGAAATGCTAGAGACATCAAATACTTTAAAAACCAGCACTTGAGTGTTTAAAAAAGACTGTCAGCTGAAATGTTTCAGTGTGAGAGAGAGAGAGAAGGAGAGGCTCAAAGGTGTTTAAAAGGGCTGCTGGAGAGGCTTGTATCAGGAGCAGTAATAGTGAGAAATTCATCTGTGCTGAGGATGGGGAGGGCAGTATCAGAGACTGTTGAGGCGCTGAACGTGCTGGCACTGGAGCTGCAAGTGGTGACACTGGTGCCTGTGGGAGGGGTGGAGGTGACAGCTTTGTTAGCAGCCATGTGTCTGATGAAGAGAATATTTCTCTCAGAGTGTACCCTTCACCTTCGTGTTAAAAATAGTATTTGGTAAGCTATTTATGGGGATTTGGGGGATTTTAGTTCTCCTTTGCCATACAGGTGGCTGCTGACATTAGATTTGGCACTTTCTTTTTGAACGGGAACATTGCAAAGCCAATGAGATGGTCTGAATTTCGATGATGACATAGTCTTAGCAACTTTCACTGGAGGCATCCTCTTTGTTTCATTTGTGATTGAACTTTGTGAGAAAATAAGCAAGGATTCCTATATTAGACACAGCTATATTAAAGAAAGAGAAGCAAAATATGAGTTTTGAAGGCGGTATTGGGCATTAGAGATTGCTTCAGTGTTAATTCAAAATTGGCAATGCTCAGATATGCTTGAAGTGTACTTCAAGAAATCCTTCCCTTCCCTTCCCTTCCCTTCCCTTCCCTTCCCTTCCCTTCC
>VXBU01002271.1:101104-146034 GCA_013400315.1 Bombycilla garrulus
TCCCTTTTCTACAGCAAAGCAACTTAAAAAAAAATCTGGTTTCCAGAGTTCTGGTATTTTGGGGGTATTTTTATGTTGTACTATAATTATGCATAATTATTATTGTGCAATATTATAACATTGTTTTCACATGTATTAGTAAACATCTAAACTTCACAGAACTTTTGCTTTGGTGACAGAATTTTGCTCCAATTTGTAAAACACAGTAATTCACTACAGAACTTTTGCTCCACTTTTCTGCTGTTGTAATAGCAGGGAATGTTGAGGAAGATATTTTCAGTCACTAACAGGTTTTTATTTTTCCTATATCATAAAATTTCTTTGAAAAATTAGTCAAAGTGCCATGTCTTAAGGACATTTTCCAGAACATTATAAAAGCTAAATCCCAGAGCTATTGTTTTAGGGATAAATATTGGCAATGTATTTGCAACAGTGTCAAGTAGAATACTATGCTATTTGTTAACAAACAGTATTTAACTGGGCAGTTTTTCTATAGATTTAAATATGTTTTTGAAAAATATAACCAAAGCAAAACTAGGTAGCAAACCTGTAAATGTTCTTTGTACAGGTTTTCCTCACATTGTTACCTTCTATCATGTAAATAAATAAAAGTATTAATATACTTTTTTTTAAAAAAGCACAGATGTGAGGACTTTCCCCTGTGGTTCTTTTTCAGACAGGCTCTGTATTTGTCTAGCAGCGGTTCAACATATACATATGTGTGATACTGGAGTTTTGAGAGCCGCAGTGAACAGCACCATTGCCGAGGCTTGTTGGCAAAAAAATGTCTGGAGATATTTATAGTTAGTAGCATTCCAGCCCTCAAATAAATAGTTGACTAGTCTTTTCAACTCCTGGCTAAATAGCAAATGTTAAGATTACTTCCAATGGGGTACAGGTATTCATAGCAGACACACATCTTGGTCTTATTTCAGTTCTCTACAGAGTCCAAAGAGCTGTTTTTAATTCTCGTCTGAATTTATAGCCTTTCTGCTTGAACTTCAGATTGGCTCAAGACTAAAAGCCAATTGAACACAGAATTGGTAAGGCATCTTATTTTCACTAAAAACTTTTCTTTTTATTTTTTATTGCTAGAACAGTCACTGAGAATTTCAACTTCTGGAATTTTCCGAGCTCTCTTTAACAGACTTTCTCTAGCTTGCTCCTGAAAAGCATATGGATACACAGTATATTTAGACTATTCATAGCTTTCATTCTACAGATATTCTTTTTTTCTCTTTTTTTTTTTTCTCATTGACCAATGCTGTATTGTAGAGAAACAGGTTGCAATGTTTTGTTTTTCAACCAAAATGAAGGATGATGTTTGAGAACATTGTGTTCACTGACATGTAATAAGTTCAACTGTGTGCAGGGCATGTTTACCGAAATTTAGAAAATTACCCAAGATTTCTGGAGTGCATAGCATTTTTCTAATCTGCCTTTACAAAACCAAACCAGAGAAAAAGGAGGAGAAATGACATTTCTCATTGTGGCTACTTTTGGTAGAAGGGATATTTGAGGGAGATTTGTTAATGCCTATTTTTAATGCCACAGGACAGGTGCGTAAAAGGAGATAAGAAAACAAAAAGTTGCTTTCTGCAATCTTTATGATTTCTATTTTAAAATGGGTTTAGCTCTTGCAGCTCCCCTTCTGTTCACCTCTGAACAGGTAGTGCTCATAAAATACCTTACTGCCTTCTGTGGCAAAACTGCTGACACAGCAAGTATTGTGCTGTGCTTTCTGGCTACCAAAACCTCACCCACAGCTGTCCTCTCTCTGCTCATCTCATTTTTTGTGGTGAATGGAATGAAAATTGAGGGAAGTGAAAAAGAAAATTAAAAAAAAACCCAAAAAAAACAACAACAAAAAAAAAGATGAGATAGAAAAAGTGTTGTCATTCAGAAAAAATAAAGAAAGGGAAAAGATAGTTCACGATTTTGTCTGTTTTGAATTTAATGCCTTCTGGGGGTCATAAAGGTGATCACAGAAGAAATGGAGAGGACACCATCACTGTACCAGAAAGCTCACGGACAAAAAGGAAAGATAAGATTAAATTATGTGTCTGCAAGTATATTTTCTGCTTTATTATTATTGTAGCATTTGGGTCTGCACTTTTTTCATCCTTTGCTGATTGACTTTTTAACCACATTCATGATGAATTTAGATGAAATAACCAACAACACCCAAGGCATTTGGACAATTAACTCTGAATAACAGTATATCCCACTCTGTCCAAGCTTCCTGTACTACTTCAAATTCTTCCCAACAATTTTGCCTGCCCGGTTGTGCTACACCCATGCTTAATTGTTGCTGTTCAGTTGGTCCTTCAAGATGCAGAAACCAATATGTTGCAGTGTCCTTTTTCACTCAGAAAACCTCATTACAATGAATACCAATTTCATACAGCCAATTCAAAACATTTCTAAGCAAACTACCTAAATATCCTCATGTAAACATTGCATAAGTTATTCATGAATAGATCCCTAAAGTCCATATCCTCCTATTGCATGCAAAAAAAAAAAAAAAGAAAAAAAAAAAAAAAAAGGCACAGTGTGTGTGTCTCGAAGGTGGGGGGAGCACAGATGGGGAAGTTCATCTCAAAGATCTGCAGCTTTTAAGCTATTTCCAAGCTGTGACACAGGCCCTTTGGCAGAAAGGTCGGCATTGTACTGTGATAGCTGGGGGTGTTGCCAACAGCTCTCACAGAAGAGGTCTTAGAAACAACAGGGCTCCTGTCTGCAGATCTTTGCCCATATATATCTGAAGTATCAACTAAGCAAAGTTTATCACAGCTGGTTTACAGAGTGTTTCCAGATTCTCTTCACAGTCATAGAGTTTCTGATATATTTCAAAAAGTGCAACTCCTTGGGAGAAGTATAATACCCTGGATCAGGTCTCTCAGCAGCTTCTGTGGATGTATATTTTGACCCACTTGTATTCAGAAGTGCAAGTCCCTACCTACCCTCTGCACAGACTTCGTGTCTGCCTTTATCCGCTCTTTCTTCAGGGTCAATTCAGTTGTGAACAGGCCTGCAGAAAAACTGGAAAGTTACTGAACACAAAGGAAAAGAGGCCAATTACAAGTGACCTGGGGGGAGCAAAGTATTGTGTCTGTCTGAAGGGTTATGGTGGAATGGTTGGTGTGAGTCAAGGATAATTTTGAACTAAAACTTTATCAAAAGGGAAAATTGTGCACTGTGGATATTAGCCAAACAGACACACCTAACTCGTTAGAGTGTGTACATATTTATTTTTATCTCATTCAATTGTAGGAGAGATGAAGCTGAGATTGTAAGGTGTTCCAGTGTAGATCTGCTTCAAAAATCTTTCAGATAGGACACACAATTCCAGATGTAACTGTGAAAGAAAGCCTTCAAGTTTTATATCATCATATACAGTCAATACACTGAAAATGTAAAGAAAAAGAAAAGAAAAAGAAGAAACAATAGCTTTAAAAAACAAACAAACAAATTAAAAATTTGCACCACCTACCAAGGCGTATTTCAAAGTGTTATTAGTGAAAATTGAATTGTTTATAAACCAAATGTGGCCAGTCAGTGATTACTGATTTTTCAGTCCCATTTAGAACATTAAAGCTTCTAATAGTTTCAAAAATTCATGTGTTCATAGTCCTATTTAGGACCATATATTGTATATTATTGTCACTCTGTTTTGTAGATCTTTCTGATTTGAAGCAGAAGTAAAATGTTATTCAGCCTTTGAAAGCCAATAGATTATTGGATCAGTAACTAATACTGGAGAGACACAATAATTTTGATGTGACTTCCTCACAAGACTTTCCCATATTTGCAAAGCCATATCAGGGGTCCAGGAGTTTGGTGCCAGGTTTCCTAACCATCATCTTTCCCACCACCACAGTGAGGGAGGAATTCTGTAAGTTTTGGTCCCTTTGCTCAACACTCAATTCTTCATGTCGGATATCTCAGAGGGTGGACTCTGGACTCTTAACTCCAAGGTAGCCATGATAACTTTGAAGGTCTCAGTGAATATATGATAATGTTATAAAAGCTAGTTTTCCCTAGCTTTCTGCTGTATTCTGTTTTTTAATCGGGAAAATACTATCAGGATTCTTTACCCCCTGGCATGACTTTATGGTTAAATGAATAAAATGTAATTTAAGATCAAAATCTGATTTCAAAGTATTTCTGTTTTCACACTGGATGGCAGAAAGTCAAAACAAGCAGGCAAAAACCTGCTTCTGGATAGTGCTGTGGATTTAGCCAGACCTCAGCCTGGCCTTTGTAGCATTTGTTCCAGTGCAGTGTTCCCAACACAGGTCAAGCAACAGTTTGCCCGTCATTACTGAATAGACCATAAAGCAACAGCACATTCAGATTTCTGTGGACCCAGCACAGGAGGGCAGGAAGGCAGGAAAAGAAAGAGAAAGCAAGCAAGAAAGCAAGCAAGCAAGAAAGAAAGAAAGAAAGAAAGAAAGAAAGAAAGAAAGAAAGAAAGAAAAATTTCAATCAGATCCATACCCAGGTGATATGGCCCTGAGCAACATCTTGCTGGAGAAAATGGGGAAGTGGTCAGACAATACTTCCTAACTTCCTAGACAAACAATTGGATCTGTTTTCTCACAATTTTTGTCAGGTCATGCAGTAACTTCACAGGTTGCACCTAGTATTAGAAAAAGTCCGTCTTTTTCTGGAGTCATTGTGCAATCTCCAAAGCTGTCTACTCGTCTTGTTAGTCTGGACTTCTCGTATCCACCTGAAAGCAAGTGCAAACCGATTTCTAAGTTTTTGAGCTTTCCCTGTGGAATCCAGCAGCAATGAACTCTCTGCATTCAGTCAGCCACCCTTCTGGAGGAAAACTGCTAAGGAGAACAGCTGCTGTCAGGTGAAGTAAAGTGATCATCAACTCTATGCAGAGCAACTACTTTCATAGAAAAGATGATACAGTCTGTGTCACCTTAGAAAACTTACAGAACACAAATCTTTAGCATTCTGAGGTTAAGCCAGCTTTTCACACTGTACATTTGTTCATTCAGTCCCTTTCATTGAATAGTGCCATGATATGTAGCAGCATCATCATAATTGTTTTGATCACAAGATGGTGAAAAATATTTCACAATAATGATGGTCAAAGGGAAGACCAGAAAGAGTACTGTGAAGAACATTAGCAAATGTGCAAACTAGACAAAGACTGTGCAGCTCCAGATTCTCAGCAAGGTTTCATTGATAGATTATCATTGTAAGTACCTGTTCTTTTGAGCATACAGGTGTGTAACAGATGCAGAAGAACAGACCTTGTTTTAAAGTACACGTGCAAAGTATTCCTTTCCAAAGGTACAAGGCAGACAAAGATGCCAGGACTGAAGCTGTGTGGTTATTTTATCACATCTCTCTCTATCTCTCTTCCACTACTCCCCTCAGAATAGATATTCACGATTACTCACGGAAAACTTATTTCAAGGACTGACAAACACATTTATGTCTGGGTGTTTAATATTATTTGATTTTTTTCTTTTTTTCAGCATAAAGGTAGTTGTCTTCTCCTTTGGAAAAATGTGATAGTCACTCTCTGGTTGGTGGGAAGATGACGTTATTCAGTGAGCTGCTCTTTCATAGTATGAAAATCAGTATTATTTTCTTATGCTGGCCAGGCATTGTTTTTTCACACGGACACCTTTTATACTGACCTATTATGCATCTAGACAGGACGTTTATAGCTGCATTAAGAAAACCCACATTTAAATGCACAGTCTTTGGTGTGAAATGATTTTTTTTGTAGTCTTTATTCACACTAGCCTTTTACGTAATTTGATATAATTTGAAATGACTAACAATGACTGATAATTGTAGGGGTAAAATGTACCCTTAAAGAAAAGAACTTTGATAGGTAAAGAGTAGAATCCTATATCCAGCTGTGTTGTCCAAATTGATATTAGTTTAATAACGTGTAAACTGTGCTAGAAAAATGTAATTGTCCTGCATTACAACGGTACTCCTTTAGCTGCAGTTTATTCAAACGTATAATCTAAATAATTGAGTACCTATGCATACAATAGAACATTGCTTCAAATGCAAACACTATTAAATAGCCAGTTATATCCAAACAGATGGATAAAAAGATGCCTGAATATAATTGGTTTGCTTTTGATTATTCCACAGATACAAATTTACTTAAACAGTAAGTCTAGACAAGGTAGGGTTTTTTGTCAGACAAAATTCAGTGTTGGAAAGTGAAGCTGAAGGATTTATGAGGCACTTAGGGGGACTGTTTTTTTAATCTACTTCTCACCTTGCTGTTTAATAAGAGTAATATGAGAAAATAAGAAGAGAAGCAGACTTATATCTGACTCGCTATTTATTTGTTGCTTTGAAAGGAATACAAAAACTGTTATCAGTCTTTATCATAAAGTTATGCCATGTAAGTGTGCATGTGGATACAAACATCTACAAAACTACGTTGTAAATATTTAACAAAAGAGATTGAGATTGGAAAATAGTAATAGAGCAACCACAGTTTCAAAATCTCTTGATGTCTTGAAAATCACTTGAAAGTCGGAGTCTGAAGTTGATATTAGGTGCAATCGAGGCATTTCTCTGGAAACTTCACACTTGCAGAAAAGCGCTATTGAAGTCAGTAGTGCTGTGTGTGGATACATGAGAAAGTCTGTGCCACAAGTAGTAATCAAATGGTATCAGAATCTGCAGGTAGGAATGGAACTTCTTAACTTCCATCTCGGAAGGCTATGACTTTATAATTTCATGCACCACACTAAATTCTGGTCAGGTCTGCTTTACTGTTTCTTAGACAAACCCTTAGAAGAAGACTCAAACCAGTCAAATAAGAGCTACGTTAAGAGATCTTAGGGAGTTTTCTGCCCTACAATATTTTACTGTTTCAGAGTTATCCTGTGTCTGATCATCCCTGTGGGATTATATACATACATATATGTATCCATATGTATAATATATAATGTGTATCTTATGAAAATATATCATAGATAAACTCAACAGAGCTACCTAACAAGCAAAGGAAATTAAAGAGCTTTTGCTTAAGACTAATCTTCTGAGACACTTTACTGGTGTCAGAAGAGGTTGACAATTAATCCCCAAATGATTGGACACTGTATCTAGAAGTTGTCTTGAGACAGAATTTAGACTGCCTTCATGGGTGCCTAATTTACCCATTACTAATGTAACATTTTAGTTCAAGTGAGAGTGAGCAATTCAGACTACTTTGTTGGTAGGGCTATTATATTCTTGTTCCCTAAAGTGAAAGAAAGGAAGTAATGCCTATGCCTAATTTAGGCACCTATGCTATATGATTTGAATACAGCCTTTAATCACTTACCAATAATTTACATGTATTGCCATTGTGGTCAAATGTCCAGATGATGGTCTGTTAATAATTCCTTTTGTATCTCATATGGTTATAATAAAATTAAGTCAAAAATACCCCGCTTCAGTAAATCTTTTACAATTTGTCATTCCCTTTTTCCCCCCACATTTATCTCCTTTCTTTTTAATTCAGAAAAGCTCTAGGTTTGGAGGATTTTTTTTTTAAAAAACTCTTTCAGCAAATGGAAATAAAGCATTTCCACAGAATGCTGCCAACTTTGTAATAAGATTTAGTAGCTTTCCCGAGAGCTACTTGCAGTTCCAATAATTTCTTTAAGTGTTCTGCTTTAGAAAATGTCCTCTTTGTTACTGAAGTTGCCATGTGTACATATGGACTTTTTTTTCTGAAAATATTCCTGGGATTTTATTACCATTAATCATTTCTGAGGGTGTATATAATTTATCTCACAAACCATCAGAATTCCCACAGGGTAAATTACTCTAGAGGTCTCTGTGCCCTCATACTGTATCAAATTGACCTGCTTCTTGTTTGCCATTTTTGTGTACTACATTGCTTATTTAACAAGAAACAGAATGATTGTGATTCTGAGAAGGTCCTTTGATAGTAGTTTTGACACTCTGCCTGAATAATGACCCTCATTATGGAGCCCATGACAGGCTCTGAAAGTACTGATTTATAAATACATCACAGGTTCAGCATTAGAGCTCCCCCTACTCACTCCCGATACAGGAGTAGATATAGATACCGTCTTCAAAGAGAGTGAAGATGAGATAATTGCATGATTATGACCATTCAAGTAATCACTTTTTCTGATTTAACAAAGCACTGTCAGTTAATTTTGATTGTCTCACAAATTATTAGAAGCCTTTAACAAAATGTTTGTTAGGAAAATCTATTTATTGCAGAATTGCCAGCCATATCATAAAGGACAGTAAAGCAGAAGTTACACATAGTCTTTTTTTTGCTAAGAAGTGCTTTTCTATAGCAAACACTCATTAACAGTTGATATAATAGACTGTTAGAAGAAAGCTTAGCTAAGAGCTAGAAGTCTGTGTCCTAGCTAAAACAAATTATAAGACACTTTGTAAACACATTTTTGTGAGGATTCTTGTTGATTTATTGTTTCCTCCATAGCAGTTATTTAAATAAATGTAGCTAATTTAGATCGTTCGCTGCACTGTGTAATTTTGTTCTTTGTGTGATGGGGTTATATGTAAAAGCCTGAAGGAATCACATCCCCATTAATCTTTTTACAAGTGCAATAAATAAATAAAGAGACATGGTTTAATTTTGCTAGTTAGGAGATTTTAAAAGGCAGTGGTAGCAATCTGATTTCTTCCTGTTCTTCCTGCTCTCCATGTCCTTCTCTTGAAGAAACAGTTAAATATTCTTACCTAATGAGGTAATAGTTCTTGGTAGGGAAGTATGTACATGGATTAATACATGCATCCATGAGGATGAGTAATTGAAGACACACCTAGAAGTGTTTTTTTCCTCCCCTAAATACTCATTATAGAATGTGTGTGCTCCCATCTACCTCGGAACATGGTAGCATTTCCTGCTCAGAGATATGAAAGCTGATGTCATGCTGAGAGTTCCCACGCTTGCACAGGACGTCAGCGTGCAAGTGGAAAGAGCTTCCACAAGGCTGAGTGAGTCTTTGCTACCTCAGTGTAGAGTTGAATATCAACAATCCAGGCAGAATCAAGGAGAGGTCCACCCCAGGAATAAGGGGTGGAAGCAGTGCAGCATGGAAGAGGCATGTGGCAGACAGGTTGGCAAAGGGAGGAGATAACTCCTCTGTAACCTCCAGCCCTGCCTGGGGTAGCACCTGCTTATTTGCATATAGGGATGTTAAACCAGAGCTCCAGGAGAGGAATTGACTAATGTGAGTGTGGTGAATTGAAAATGCAGGCCAGACTAAGACAGCTGCACTAACATTCTGAATTAACCCTTAAAATGTAAAGATTTGGTGGTGATTAATGATGGTTGGATGCATACAAACACACATGCAGGTACAGGGGTTGACAGGCTTCTATGCCTGAACCGGAAATAGATGAGGCTGCCTTCAGCTTTGTGATTTCTAAAAGTGCCAAAAATTGGTTGGATTTGACAATCAATCCACTGGAATAAACAGCAAAGTAGTAGCAGCACATTATGACATGAAACTGGGTCATCTGTGTTAACAGCAGTCATTGCCATCTGAATGTAGAATACCTGATAAGTCCTCAGTAATCTCCTACTGTTTTATTCTTTGTTCACTCTGTCATTTCTATTCATGAGAAATTCTGGAAAGGGATATTTGCTTGGAAGCTATTTTTATAGTTAATTGCTTGTTAAATAAAATTCAATTATGTTGCTCATCTGTGTCATTTATGATCTTTTGTCATTATTTGGAAAACTGTAATCAAGAAGATCTAAGGGTTTTTTTTTGTTGACTGTCCATTTCAAAGCCATCAAATTCACAATTAATTTTTGTAAACTTAGTTCTTTTTTAAGAGAGTAACTTAATATACTGCTACCTGGTTAGCCTTGCTTAGAAATTCTAGTGGTTAAATATATCAAAATTTGTGTGTGCTTCAAAAGTAGGTCTGGTAAAATATTTTTTTTTAGAAAACTTTGGATATCCTTATCAAAGGTGGCAAAGATAATTCTTGACTTTGTTGCTTCCCTACTTGGTAAAGCTCGTACCAGAGTATTGTAGTTCTATAAAAGTATTTCAGAGCATAACAAAACCTTCTAGACTTTAATAACTATACATGACTGATCTGTCCTCTCTAGCAAGGTTAACTGTTTCTCCCAAGGAGTTAAGTGGCATATAAACTATTGTTCACACCATTTGTGCTAACAGCCTAGCATGACCTCAAATACTGTAGTGGTCGTACAAGGTATCCTGTACAATACATTTATCAACAAAGGTAAAAGGACCGCAGGGGCAGTGCTGACTTTAAGTGTATTAGGGATCTATAAGGATAAATGCCTAACCTCACTTCACAGCAAAAAGTAATTACTGAACTATTGTTTCTATAGTGTTAATATTTTTTCATGGTTCTTAAGAAATATAAGCTATTTAGTTCTTAGGTTGACATCTGTACTGCATTATATTTTATACAATGCATCGAGACTAAAGGGTAGAGCAATCATATAACTGAGATCATTGTACTTTTACAAGAAATCATCAACATAAATAAAGCATGGAAAAGGGAAGAGATTGAATTCAGTAGTTATTTTTTAATAGATTTAAATGATCTAATTAACAATAGCCTGAACAGCAGAATTTTTTAGGTTTTTATTTTAAAATTGCATGCCCCATTTACAGTGCGTATAATCTTACATACTTATTCACACTTAATTTTTTTCCATCCATTAGCTCTTGGATGCAACAGACTCCCAGTCCTTGGACTCCCACCCACTTCATAAGTGAATGTGCTACCTGAAAACAAGGTAAAATCCACTCAAGTGAAGAATCAGCACCCATGCACTTTTTAAGACAATTGAATTCAGGACAGGAAGAAAAAAAATTATCAAAATTTTCCATTTGGAAATAGCATTCTGGAAACCATTCTGGAAGCTTGCCCAGGGAAAGCCCTCATATAGGCATTTATGATTTACCGGATATTTGAAAGCACCAAATTATTCTTACAGTCTTTAATAATGAATAATTATCAGAACAATCACTTTTACCTGGCAGAGATATTTCCAAAGGTCATAGTCCCATGTTCCTTAGTTTAGGAAAATGTCCACAAAGCAGATTAAAAAATTAAAATAAAAATTTTAAAAGGAAGCTATCTAATAGGAGCTGGAATCAAATTTGGGGGGAAATCAAGGCAAATATTAATACATGAACCTTGGACCGAGTCCTAAGGATGGCCATAAAGATGCTCAGAGCGCTGGAGTACCTCTCTTATGAAGGAAGGCTTAGAGAATTGGGGTTGTTCAGCCTGAAAAGAAAAGGCTCCATGGAGAATTTGGAGCAGCATTCCAGCACCTAAGGGGGTCTCCAAGAGAGATGGAGAAGGACTTTTTACAAGGGCATGTAATGACACGACAAGGAGGAATGCTTTATAGGGTAGATTAGCTATTGGGAAGAAGTTCTGTACTGTGAGGGTAGTGAGGCTGTGGGACAGGCTGCCCAGGGTGGCTGTGACTGCCCCATCCCTGGCAGTGCTCAAGGCCAGGTTGGAAGGGGCTCTCAGCAGCCTGGTAGACCAGGGGAAGGTGTCCCTGTCTTTGGCAGGGGGGTTGGAACGTGCTGATCTTTAAGATCCCTTCCAACCCAAAACATTCTATGAATAATATTAGTTCTATTAATAATGGCTAAGAAAACTAATCAAGGTTTTTGGTGATCCAATTGGTGATCCAGAGAGCATTAAGATGAGTGAACGTGAATCCCCAGAGGGAATTTTCTGCCTCAGCAGCAGTTGGTTTGTGGACTGAAAGTTATACATGGAATTTTCTGCTCTTTGCAATGTTTTATCCATTGCAATGCTACTGTGGTGGTTTTTGTAATTCACCTAAGTAATCTGATCCTGCAGATCTCTAAAAATACCTTAGGATTTCTGTGGATCCTTTTTTGAAAACTGAAATTTTTTTATTTTGCTTTTAATTACGTAACTTGTTAATTTCACAAAGTTCCTCTCTTACTACTATTATACCACATATAAATAGACATTCTGATATGTTCTTGCTTACATACAGACGTGTATATATATACACATGGAGACACACACAACTTTTATCCCAGGTACCCATTTCCCTTCTTAACTGTGTAAGACAGATCTTTTTTCTCTTTCTGCACACAGAATCCCTCTGTCTTCTCCCAGGACTTGGCTTCATATGTCAACAGTCCTCTCCTGGGAACGGATACAGAGGGGGAATATTTACTCTCCCTCAAAAAGGAAAAATAAAATACTGCTACATAGTTCATGGGTTTTTTCATGCCAATAAGATCATTTTGCTTTTTACCACATTTATATCATAGCATTGACATCTGCCCTCAAGGTGAGATGTCTTTTTACTGCACTTACGATTATATCAAACATTTCAAATTATTGCCAGTTTCTCCCACTTAAGTAGGAACCTTTTATATCTTTACTATCTAACTGACATAATGACAATATGACGGCCAGATTTTTAGCCAGACCTCCAATTTTTGAGTCCACCCACCACAGAGGCATAACATAGCTCATTAGAACATGCAACGTCTGGAGTGCAACAGTCATGGTTTGCTCTGTTCTTTGTGCCATTATGGCCATGTGCCATTATGAGAAGGACATGAATTTAGTGTGTCAGAAGGAGAAAGACCAACACTGGGTTTCTACTATTTTCCCATAGTCAACCTGGCATTACTTACTTTTTTTTTCTTCCCCTATTACTTCTTCTCTTTAAGGAAAAGGGAAAAACATGAAATATATTCTGCATTACATAGCGAAAACAATATTGTTCAGTATTACAATATATTTAGTTTGAGGCAGATGGCTGCTTACTAGAAGAACCATCCTAAACATGAATTTACTCAACTATGTGAAATGGTTTCTTGACCAGTGGCCCACAAAATTCAGACAGCAGCATTCAAGGTAAAAGTAACATCACAGTGTACAATGAAGGTTGATATTATCCAATATCCCTCTTAATCTGAAAGAAAACAGACTATAAAAATACTCATATGTGGTTGATCAAAGGCCATCTACATTATTAATTATCAAAAGACACTGCTATGATGATAAATATATTAAAAAACTAAAGAGAAAATATTTATGAATTAAAATGTAGTCTTTCTCTCAGGACTACATTATTTGGCTTTTTTTAAGGCATAGCACAAGCCGTACCCTATTCTTCCATGAATTCAAAAGGAGATGAAATTGGCATTCAGTGGCATTATATGATCATCAATGGCATTATATGATCATCACTTCAATTGCTCACATAAGATCCCGTCTTTCTTTTGCCTGTCCCAACATTTGAGTTACACCTTGCTCCCATGCAGAAGGTTTGTTTGGTACACGTATGCTAAATTCTAGAACATATTTGCTCAGCATTACAGTTAGTTCCTTAGAATCTCTCCATTCAGCCTCTGCCTTGCCCTTTTTATTGCCTTTGGTGCTAATTTTGCTGTTGGCTGCTGTTGAGTCAGACAGCTTATGGCCTGTTCTTTCTTCATAGATGCCATTGATGGCATCCTACAGACAGGTAAAATTAAAAAGCCAGATTCCGAACTTTCTAAATTTTCCCAATATGCCTCTGGAACCCTCATAATCATCTGCTGAAGAAATCTGACAGCACTCATGAAATAGATGGGGAAATTCTATTAATAAGTTTTCTTTTTATCCTCCAAACAACATGAGTATCTTCAAAAGATTTTTTAGAAACAGATTACACAATACTGATTTTATCATTTATTCTCTAAATAACTTTTTTTCATGTACACATTATTGTTATTGACAGCAGTTCTAAAGCCCTTTAAAAAAAGAAATTAAACAGCAAATCAATAAAAATTAGCTATTTACTGTAGATTATTACTTTATCATTCTCATAATTACAATAATGGTAGCTGATGGAAATTCTATTTATGTGAATCATTTTATACTTGTTATTTATTATTATTAATGTTACCATTATTATCTTCTTACCCTTCAGTTCACAAGATGTATCTTCTCAGTGAATTTTAATTTCAATATCTTGCTATTATACTGTACATAATCCTATCAAAGACTGTCCTTCATGCAACATTTTCAGTGATATATTATCACAGAGACCATTAATGAATGAGCTTCATATCTTACTAATACTGTTTTAGATACTATTTTTATTAATTTTCTAAGCTGTAATTCTTCATACAGTACCTACGTCTGTCTTCCATTAAAGTTGTGTTTTTGATTTTAACATGAGGGTTTCAAAGGGAGGCATTAACTTTGTCTTTAAAAATACATTTCATTTCATAGATTCTAAATGACGATATTATAACATCTGTGCTTTTTTCTTTCAGATGTTTTTTATAAATTTATTTTCATATTTTCCCTAGGTTTTTAAATCAGATTCCTGTTAATAATAAAGTATTATTTTTTTACAAATTATGTTTCTTATAGCATGCCATATGGATGGAAAAAAATATAACTAAAGAAAATGCACTTTTTATTCTGAGTTGTGAATTATAATAATGAAAGAAAGATAATTTATCAGTTTCTAAGCATATGTTACAAATGATGTAAATTACAGTACATATTGTAAGTTTCTATCAACTAATTTTTCAAATAAACACCAAATTTATTTATAAGGGACTGCTATTATGATCAATTTGCTCATTTTCCTGTTTTTTCTTTATTCTTATTGTTTGGTGTTCAGATTTCTGGAAGAAATACCATTGTGCGTCAGTATATGATATTCACCTCTTCAAATATTTTAAATATGATGACTTCAGTTCACTGCACTGTCGAAGATGAAAAATAGCATTGGTTTAGAGTCTCAATTTAAGGGCAAAACATCCTTATTGGGATTTTGAGACTTGATTTCACTCATCTCATACTGTTGTTTAATCTTTTTTTTCATATTAAAGCATTGTGATGGTATAGGACTGGTGGCCAATATTAGAATGTTATTAAAGCTGCCCAATGGATAGGAAATGTAAATAAGTCTTACGGACTTTCTGAAGATTATTAACTGTACATGTTCTCTGCAATTTACATTAATAGCTGAGGAAGGATGTATCATTATGGTAACATAAGCCTATGTCGTATTTAGCAAACAGGGTGCCATTGTGCATAAACAAAACAAAGCCCTGTGATTATTTAGTAAATATGTACATCATTAATCACTGTACTGAACATATTATATTTGCCTAATTTTTAAGTGAATCACACTACTTCAATAAAATTCAAAATCTATGAAGAAAACGTAACTTGCTTGTGTGGCATACTGCAAAGAGTTGCATAAAGCTTCATCTGCATAGCAATGTGTAAATGTGAAAAATCTAGAAATATACATTAAAAAATTGTGTACCACTTATTTTAGCAAGGCTTTTTCCTGTGAAAAGTATATGAATACACATGAACATTTCTTTGCCTGTTATAGCAAACTCATAGTTATGTGAGATTCATTTTTTTGACATTTGACTTTTTCCAATGGGCACTTCTACAGCCTCTCAGTTTTAAATGTTTATATTGATTTTTATGTCTGGCTTTATTGTGCACATATAAGCATCAGAGTAGAGCAGCATGTCTAGAATCTTAGGCAAAGCAATGTGATGTACAAAAGCCAGAGGATTTTACTTTAGCTAACATATAAAAGGGAAGGTGTACACTGATGGACCAGTTCATCATGGTGCTTAAGCACATGCCTCAATGTATGAAGAGAAATGTGCTTAAAGCACATCAAGTGCTTGGGTCCTGGATGAACCAAGGGTTTAATTTGGTTTATATTATTTTGCAATCCATTTCTTTAAGTACTTAGTTTTTAGTATTTACCATTTGGTTAGGCATTTCTAATGGATTTCTTCTCCTCGCAGCATACATAGCTCTACCCTTTGTGCTTAAGTATGACTAATTTAGCTGAGGCTTGTAATGCTGATAAGATACAGGCATTGCATCTTTATTAAGATAGTGACTTGGCAAAGCATTGAAATGTGTGTTTTACTTCAGGAAGCTGTAGAGAATCAACTCTATAGAAGTTAACAGTGTTAACATTCCTAAAGTAAAGCACACGCTTACACGTTTTGCTGGACTGCGGCCAAGGGTACCAGTTCAGCAAAACATTTAAGTGCATGCTTACATCCCTTTGATGTTAATGGGATTTAAGCTTGAAGATTTACATATATGCTACAGGATTCACTGAACAGAGATATAGGGATGATTTGAAGCCTCAGACTGAAACATTCAGTGAGGAGCCATCTCCTTGTGATTTCCAGCAGATGTGGGGGAAATCACTAGAGATGTTTGTAAACTGCACATTTTATTAATCTGTTTTCATGTGCAAATATGCACTATCAGTCTAGATCCTATATACTTTCCCTGTGTTTCCTGACTCGAGTTCAGGTTGCTAGTCTCATTATCTATTTTTCCTCTCTGGTCGTCAGAGCTTCACCTTATCCTAAAACTGTGCTCAGAATGAGTGGAATTCCTCTCCCTTTGGAGGTATGTTCTACCCTTGATGGACTGCAAAGGGAGCCTAAATTAGATACATGCACGTTAGATAGCTAAATCCAGCTGATGTAAATTGTACCCTCAGTAACTAACCTTATCTCTGGAATCCAATTTGAGTGTTATACCTTCTTTATTTTTTTTCTTCAGGATACCATTAAAATTACATTTGAGACTCCACAAGGAGCTTCATAAGAAACATTACAGAGATTATCCTCTACTCTGAATTTACAGTGCTCATACACACTGAATATACAGTAGTTATGGTATCTGAAACATGTTTCTGTTGTGATCCCACAGGAACAATTACTGTGGACAATATTTACTAAATATGTCATTTTTCAGCAAAGACATGTTCCTTCTTTTTTTCTTTTTTTTTCTCTTAAATCTAGGAGTGTTGGTCTGCAAAACACAGCAGCTTTCTTTTCAGTGCTTATGTAGTAAAATTATATCTGTCAGGGATGAAAATACCATAATTATGTCTTCTTATAATTTATTCATTGCTTTATGGATCTAAAGCCTTCCAAGGAATGTCACAAATACCACAAAAAATTTTGAACACAGCATTTAGCAACTTGATTTCTGATGTAGCTGACAGATTCAGATGAGCACATTCAGTTAGCATATATGTAGGTGGTATTTGTTTCCCCTTTCATGGGTGACAGTGAGCTTTTCTGAGAGTGAGAAACAGATTTAAATTGCAACACCAGCTGCACAGACACTAAAAATTGGGTGAAGTTTTGCAACTTCAACAGTGGGTCCTACAATGTTCTTCAATGTGAATATTCAGAATGGCTGTGTATTTAGGAATTGAACTCGATGATTCTAATGGATCCTTCCAACTTGAGATGGTCTATAATTAGTATTAGATTTAGCATTTTTTTTTGGCAATATATTTACTGCATCTAACCTCAAGGTGGTCCCAAGGTTCTCCCAAGCATTCATACCTCCCTTAATCTGCATTAGTTCTACTTTACCCTGACTCTTTTTTAACCATTATTTATTGCACAAACATTACTTAGTGGTGGGAATTAATAAAGGCTGATGTTTGAACATTAAAACTCTGCTGACATTCTTCCTGTCATCTCTTTAATTCACATTGTAGGAATTTTTCTTGTTCCGATTATGTTTGGCAATTTCTATAGCAGATTTTCTTTACTCTTAAACTCTGTCTTCCATGAGGAAAACAGAGAAAGTAGCAAATTCCTTGCAATTATACCAAGCCAAACAGGGCAATTTGCATTACATAGGTGTTTAAGCCATTAGTCAAAATTACTTTAGGATATAGTCTGCTTTCAATATAATTTACAATCTAGATATAGGACTTCTGAGCCTGATCAATTTATTGAGAAAGTTATACCCCTTAGGAAAAGGTATAGTGATGAAGTAGCTGAGGGAACACCCTAGCTTGTATTCAAACCCTGGCCTCAGCGTGTGACAAGGGGAAGGATCCAGCTGTTATTAAAATCAAGATCACAGGATAGCTTGGCCCCATGAAATGGTAATAACGATACAGAGCAGAGGATCCTCAGGCTCAAGGGCTCTGCAACTTCTGTGTTGTTGTTTGCTCCTGAACACCAAAGGACTGACTAAATATCCCTTTACAGCTTGATTCTGCTCCTATTAAAGGCAACATAACCCCTGTTGCCCTAAGCAGGACTGGGTCTTTATAACCAGAACCTTTTATGTATCTGATAGAATGGTGTCCTCTGTGTCAGTTCTCTTCAATGTGTTTCGTAACTTCATCTCTTTGCCTTCACGTTTGGTGCTGCGTGAAATTCAATTGTACCAGGTGTTTCAGCAGTGCTTTACTGATGTGGTTTTCCCCTTGAAATTAATGTCTTTATTATCACACACATTTAGAGATTAAAGAGGCATTTGATGAAGTACAATGGACCAAGTTCACTTCTGGCTTTAATGTCATATTCTTACCTTAAGTACAAATATTTTATGTTGTCTTTCCTTATGTCAGTGAATTTTAATGTCTCCATAAAGTTACTTGCTCTGTGAGTTGCAAACTCCTATTTGTTTTCAGTTAACTCTGCTTGTATATCCCTAAGGAACAGAATTACAGTCATGGAAGCTGATGCAGTGAATTTGGTGGTTTATAAGTAGGAAATACTTAGATTTTGGGCCATGTGCAGCCTTTCATGTACAAAGTTCTCATTTTAATATACCTCAGGCTACTGGCTTTACGATTTACAGTTAATTAGGATTCTGATTTGAGTTGAAAATTCCAATACCTATATGCTTTTGTACATGCATTTCAGATCATGCTGGCTGAAGCAAATAACTGTGACTGTAGTCAATAAATGAATGTATACCACAGGGAGTAGCCCTTCCCCCACCCTCCTCTGACAACCTGTTAGAAAATCCTACTGTGTCCCCAGTTCACAGCAATATCATCCTGACATCACTGTGTGATAGCTAGATTTCCTTGCCTATCAGTTAACAAATTCCCAATACCATATTCATACTCTTTGCAAAGTCTCAAAATCCCTAATGTATCCCATATTTGCTCTCACTGCATTTCATGCTCAAATTGAAAACTCTTTAGATAACTGAGTTCTAATCTGCACATGCTATATGCAACTTTTATTAGCATCAGTCCTCACTGCATAAATGTGTGGAAGGCTAAGTATGATAGCTTCCAAAATACTAATACTGGAAAGAAACTAATAAGCCATACAATTCAGGAATTCAGCGTTAGAACTAATAGTTGAGTTTTTATACATACTGAGATTTAAAATAACGTTAGTATATATTAAAAATGGGTAATTTAACGTCATTTTACTAGAATTTTTAAAGTTATGATCTTTTAAATAGCTTTTTATTTTTCTCTATATTGAACTTCACTTGAACACCCCAAAAAAGTTTCACAGAGCCTCTTCTTTATTAGTTTTGTCATTTTAATTTGTTAAAGAGTTAATATATTGTTGGTATGTAACTTATGTAGCAAAAAAATACCAATTACCTTCAAGCATTAATCTTAGAACTTCTCAGCTGAGTAAATAATTTTGAAGCTAGTCCTTAGGATGTCATAGACTTAGACTGAGCTGGGACCATATAGTTTGAACTTAGTACAGCAGGATACCGTAAGGTATAACACCAGAACACATCCCAGAGAGCCCCCTATGTTTCTCATATGAGTGCAGAAGGAATAGAAAAGGCAGGAAAAGCAGCACCTGCTGCTGGAAGACACTACTCAGTGTGAGAATTTGTCATCTCTCAGTGAGAGAGGCTTGAGAGCTGAGCAAAGAAGACAACAGAGCTTTCGCTCTGTTTGTAGTACAACCATGCTGCCATGAGTAACTGCATACTTGCTTATTCCTAGAACCAGGCTTTAAAAAAATTCTTGGTGAGAGTCAGAATTTACAATGGAAGGGGATTATATTTTGCACAATATGCAGTAAACCTATACTCCTGTTTTATCATGACAAAACTCTCTTGCTTAAGGTCTCCAGTGAGAGTAGCAGCATAATTCTACATAACAGGTGATGTAACACCTGCACAACTACAAATGAGGTGTTGCCATAGAGGCAGGACAAAGCATATTTTGCAGAGGAAAGAAAGGAATATGAGAAGGTTCAACGGGAATGCGGAAATTTAAAAAACCCCGCAAGGATATTTAGGAGCTTGGATCATTTTCAACAGTGCAAATACAGATAAATGTAAGTAATATGGAAACTTTATGATGACATGCCTTACTACAGAATAAGATGTTCACTTTGTACACAAGGTAACAGAAAATCACTGTAATTCTATCCAGTTTATAGCAATTTATGCCTGTTGAAAACTATTTAGTGTTAGGATGACAAAAGTGTGTAAATTCTCCTGCCAAGATTAGGTTCTTACTGCTCTATACTCCACATTAACCATTATGAAGCATTGATCTATGCCCTACAAAAATACCTGCTCAAACTGTAAACTTTTAAAATGGAATTACTCAATGAATAAACTACTTGTGGGTCTGTGTTTCTGCAGAATTACAGACTTAATGAACAAGATAGAAGAAATACAGAAATATTAGCAAGAGAACTCATGGTGATTACCCAAGGTCTCCTGTCATGTTAGTAACAGAGTAGGCAATGAAATTTAATGCAGAATCCTTTCTTATGTGCCCATTAGCAAATCATGCCATAGTATGTCTACAAAGCCCAATAAAAGAGATACACACTAAAGCTATAAACATCTGAATCAGACCTTGGTGTTCTCCTATCCAAGTGGTATTTTTTATAGATTGATAAATGAGTGTCTTTACAGAAGCTAAGACCTGTATCTGCTGCTTTCAAATCAGGATGGCTAGCAGTGTGTTGAGACAAGTGTGAAAGACAAAAGAAAAAGAAAACAAATCATATGAGCAAGCTTAGGTTCTTTTTGAAAGTCAGTTTAGTTTTAATAAAGGGTACTTTTGAAATAATCTACTCTTTAATGGTAGAGAATAACTACAGAAAATTCCAAAGTAACAATGGTTAAAGACAAAGCTTGAGGTTAGAAAAGAGAGGAAGTACAGCCCCTGTTTAAAGCACAATTTTTCAGTCCACTATTTTATCCCCATCTTTGCCATAGACCTATTGCGTGCTGGCAAGAATGAAATTTACTCCATGTGAGGTAAGTATTGTTCTATACATTAAATCATTTTTTTAAAAGGCATGTAGATGTTGAACACATTTCAAAACGCTATTTCCAAGTCAGAATGCCTCCATTTGTGACGGTGCATCTTGAACTACCTGTTGTTCAATATTCAGGATTTGGTGTTCCAGGAGTGCCTTTTGAAGATTAACCCTTAACTTTAATATGTCTCCATTTACTCAAAAACTAACTTGCAAAAGATGATGCAAGTGTACTACCAAGGTCTACTACCAATACACTTTGTATATTCTTTCCATTCTCAAAGAGGTTTAAAAGAAAGGACTTGCTGGGAAAAAAAAAAAAAAACAAAATAAAAAAAATAAAGTGGACACCAAACAAAAGCCTCTGCCAACAAGTCATTAATCATTAATACAGGATGTCCCAAGAGCCAGATCACTGTTGCAGTGCCCTGTGTGCTCTCACTGGAAGAGGTAGTGGCAATCTCAATATTTAAAACCCTGTTCCTTTTAGTTCACATATGTGAAACACTCAAGATAGGTTTCACAGTGGTATGTGAAATAGGTCATATGAATTGTACTCTAAAAGTGCCCATTCCTCTCCATTAGCTTTAAATAAATCCTGACATCCCTTATTCAGATACGGACATCAGCCCATATCTGATGTCTTTAAAATTAAGTCAAGGAAGCTGCACCACAAAGGACAGGGTCACTTATAGGTTCAGAGGTCTACAAATCCTTATATTCCTACTAAGAATATCTATAAAATCCACACTATTATTTTTTTTAATTTTTTATTGTAGCATATGCAACAAATCTGGAGCACTAGAGCTGTAGATTGAGTGTGAAAGAGCTCCTGGCACATGTGAGTGGTTAGTGGGGGTCCCAGGGGTGGCTGGCAGCTCTTGCAGGCCCTGGTCATCCTGGGTGTTGCACACAGAGATACACAGAGGGAGAAACTTGGTCAGTTTTGATAAACATGTATTTCAGCAGCAACCAGGTACAACATTTCCAGGAGCGGCTGGTGTCACCAAGACATTACTCCTACAGTTTGCAGGATAATTTCTGGCATGTTAACATACTACACTTCATTGATCCACATTTGATACAACAGCAACACAAATTTACTTGCATATGGAAGAAGAGGCGTAGACCATCTCCACTGTAATAGATTATTCATCACTTGGAGCTTTCCCTTGTACCAGAGGATTTGAAGTGCCTCGAGTTATGCTCACCTGGAATCGGGTGAAGATCATTCTGTAATCAGAGTGAGAGAAAAAGCACATTGGAGCACCTTGGTTCTTTCCCGAAGGATTAGTGGAGATATGTATGTAAGGTAGTATAAGCAAATCCAGCGGGTGGTGGTGTGAAGCAAACATTTCTCACTGCTGGGAAGATGGGCAAAGTACACAGGTCAAGGTGTGGGTGCTTCAAACTGACACTGCTAACCCAGCAAGGAAAAGTGGCTGGAGCCCTAAATCTAATGTACTGCTGTTGCACTCAGCCAGGTCTGGTAATTCCTTCAACAATTGTAAGAAATTGAGAAATCCCAAAGATCTCCTGCCCCTGTGGTTCCTTCTAAAATTCAGAGAATCATGAAATATTTGGGGTTGAAATGGGCCTCTGGAGGCGATGTAGTTAAACTCTGCTAAAGCAGGTTCACCTAGAGCAGGTTGCACAGGATCACATTCAGGTGTGTTTTGTATATCTCCAGAGAAGGAAGATTCACAATCTCTCTGAGCAGTCTCTTCCTCTCTGTCTCCTTCAAAGGAAAGTTTTTCCTCACATTCAGACGGAACTTCCTGTGTTTCAGTTTGCTGGCTACTGTCACTTGTCCTGCTACTGGGTACCACCAAATATGGACTGGCCCATTCTCTTGACAAACATTTTTTTTTTCTGAAAAGATTTCGGTTGTCCCTACTGGCAGACATTTGATGATCAACAACCCTATTAATATTGTCTCACACACCAAGCAAGTGATCATAATTATTTTGATATCATCACCACTTAGGCTAGGTTTATTCTAGAAGTACAAGATATATGGAGTAGAAACCTCATTTTCTATAGGAATTCTTTGAAGTATGTTTGATAATTTTTTTTTTAATGGAACAAAGAATGTGGAGGAAGAATACCAGTATAAGTAAATATGTTCCTCCACAGCAAACATAATTTTGTCCATTTTATTTGCTTAGAAAGCAGAATTGTACTACTGTTTCCTGCAACTACAAGGAAATGTATGATATATTATTTGCTCTTATGAATTTGAAACAAACTGGTACTGTTGTTTTTTGGGGTTTTTTTACTCATTATCAATTCCATAACTTACTAGCAGGCCTTTGAAGGCCCCCATGAAGGTATTCAGCCATGCAGGAAATAGGAGAAACAATAACACATATACCTGAGTAATTTCTGCTGGAAGTAAAGTCAGAATTGGGTAGAGATATCTGCATTGACTGTAATTCAGGAATTATCTGGAGATGGCTAATTATATAAAACGCATTGTTTCAATGTA
The DNA here is from genome assembly GCA_013400315.1 of Bombycilla garrulus. NCBI lineage: Eukaryota > Metazoa > Chordata > Aves > Passeriformes > Bombycillidae > Bombycilla > Bombycilla garrulus. Next base: position 124,673 of record VXBU01002271.1, read on the forward strand.
TGAGACTTTATTTGAAGCCTATTACAATCAAGAGGAAGATTTGCCTTTTGTTCCATTTTTTAAACTGGAGAAAAGTCTGTGATATATGACCCACTGTCATATTATCACAAAGTTATCTAACTGATAATGGCCTTTTCCATGAAACAATTTCTTTGAAGAAGCAATACCTTGTGTTATTGTGATCCTTTCTCCCTGTGTATAATTTTTGTTAACAAAGTGTTTCTTTTATACTAAGGTCTGGAATGGAAAACTGCTTTTCATAAACTGCTATTCATTAGGCATTCAAAAGCCCATTGAGTAGATGATGCTTAGAGACTTTGGTCAAGGAATTGAGCTCATCTCCTTTAACCGATAATTTAAAGTCATATCCTCAGCAGTAGCTGCTCACGTCATGTTTTTATATGGAGCAGAATATTACCAATAACTCGCCACAGAAATGTGAGACTGTCTAAGAAAGCACATTTGTCACCGAGTGAGAGCTAAGCATCTACCAGTAAAACAAGAGTGTGGTTAACAGATATTAAAGCAACTAAATGAAAAGCCCCATGTTAAAGTTTAGGTCTTCTTTAAGTTACCATTACAGTCATGCTCACATCTTGATAAAAGGGAAGTATAATTGGAGAGCAATTCTCAAATCCTAAAAGGCTAAAAAGATGTGGTTTGTTTATCATGAAAGACTGCTATTCCAACTACTAATCTTTCTGTCCTAGGAAGTGTCTTATTCTCTTTTCTGTGTTGGAAAGCTGCCTAACAAATGTATTTTCCAAGACAATGAAGGAAGCAGACCTCTATTCTTGCTTATCAATTTAATCTCTTTCATTCAGCTGACAATAATGTCCTCTTGCAGGCTAGGTCTCTTTCCACATGAATTACTAAGTGACAAGTTACTTTTGCTTTTTCCTTTGTTTTTTTTTTTTTTTCCCATACTAGAATCTTAAAATGTAATAAAAAGGATTATTGGTACACACATTATTTTTAACCATAAGAATACCTAAAATAGACAAAGTATTCAGGACTCTACTATTATAAAGCTTGCAGATGTCGTTATTACAATCATACTTATTCCTGGTATTTTATCACTCAGTATTTTCACACTCCATTTTAAGTAAAAATAATTGTTCAAAGAAGGCTACAGAGAAATCTGTTATCTGTTGCTTCCTCTGTAACAAATTCATGTGTGAACCCTGATTAAGTCAGAAAGAATTTAAGATTTTTTCACATAGATGAATTAATTACAAATCCTATATTACTCTCTGCCTCAGTTTCTCCTTTTGTTAGGTATTCGTTATTTAAAACTGGCTTTTTTCAAGCACAATCTTGATGCAGGAAAACATTGTCAATTTTAAAATATTAAGTCATCTTGTTACAAAAAAATACTGTCTAACCACTGAAAATAAAATGCGGCTAAGAGCATTTCATTATACCTATTTAACAACCTTATTCTTTTCATCAGTAGGAAATGTGAGAAAGAGAAAATGGAAAATAGCCTTATACAAGCAACAAACATCTTTAGTATTAAAGACAGAAATTAAAATTCTGTAACATAGTGATAATTTAATGACCTTCACAAAGGAAAATATTCTTCCCCCTCTGACCACCACCACTCCCCTAAACACATCCTGATTATGAAAAACTCAAAATCTTCTTTATGTGACAATGGAAGTGTTTTTCTTTGATTTTTGAAGCTGATCCTGAAATTACCTGGAGTGGAAAAAGTATATCTCCCTCTAACCAGAGACAGACTCAGGAAGGAAAGCAATTTTCACATTTTTAGTTAGAAACCATTCCTTGGGAGTAAAAAAATCCAAAACTTTAGAGTGTCCATAGTGCATGCAGTGTCAGTTTCCTGAATTCATGGCTGTGTGTTCATCTGGTATTTTATCTGCTAGACAATGTGATAACCCTGAAGAGGCACAGGTGCTGAGAAGAACACATTGACTCTGTCCACACACAGAAGCACCACTTTTTCTGTAGAGATGTTTACCTCTGTCATTGTCAGTCCTGTCTAGATGTGGAGGGAGCCCAGGCTGTTTTCATCTTGGGTAACTTCAGGGAGCAAAGAGATGCTCCCTTTCCCCTCCCTGCCCTATGGTAAAATGTTGCTTGAAGAATTGTCTATATTTTGGTGCACAATAGAAGAGCTTTGCCCTACACATACTGGTTATATAAGGAAAATTTTTTTATTAAGAAAAGAATAAAGAGAAAATGAACTAACATATCATCATGAGTCTTACAGCAAATATACAAGGACAGGGCAAGTTGTCATCAGCCTCAGTCAGAGTCTGGGCTTTCCATTTCAATGAACTATGTTAGAAAGCATAAAGTGTTCATATTTACATAAGTTAGTTAGCAGATTATTGTCAGAAAATATGAATAAGTCTTTGTGGAGGCTTCCTAAGCCATAGTTCTGTTTTCATTTTGCATCAAAACTTTTAAAAAAATTTGAGGGGGAAAGAAAAAAGTTAAAGAAAGAAGATTAGTAATTCGCTCTTACTTGCCATTTGCTTGCATCAAAACTCTGGGGTATTGCCTGCCTTTTGATTCAGCTGTTCCCTTGGCATGGGAATGCACTTAGACAAATAGGAAATATAATGAGAATCATGCTTCCTTATGGTATTTCCAACTGGAAATAGCACAAGGAAAAAATGCTCTTTCATTTTATTCCTAAACAGAAATAATCTAAGAAAGCTGTTCCTCACAGCCTTCCCCGGCTGCTTAAATAGGTGCTATATGTCAGGGGAACATTTTTCAGTAAGCTTCACTGGGGTGGGAAGTGATTCAGCTGTCATGGTAGCTCACTGCTTCACTGGAGGAGTAGGTGGTACACCTGAGAAACAACCTGAATTCACATTTGAGACAAACCATACAGAGTAAAGTAAACCTAATGACCCAAGGTCTCAGGGATCTACTTCAGAAAATTGTCATGGTGCCATCAGAGAGAGTGTATTAGAGACTAGAATTGAGGAGTCAAAGAGGCAGATTTCCTGCAGCTAGTCTGTCTATAGCTATAAGTATTGTTGAAAATCAGGGCTGATTCTCTTTTCAGTTGAGCTTTATTCAGTGTATCTATTGATCTGCTTGTTATGAGAGAAAAGCAACAGGCTTGTGTCCTTTCCTTGAGAAAAGGAAATTTCTCAAATATATACATTGAAGTTTTGCACCAATATAAATCAGCAAGAAAAATCATAGCATCTGCATTTATAATGGGATTTAAATTAACGCGACCAGCCCAAGAGCCACTCACTCTAGTTTGGAAAGCAATCTGCTACATGCCATTGACTCTGATAAGGGGTTCTTTTCTTTTACTACTAGTATTGGGGAACTGATTTAGGATACTCATATTTAAAAATCCTGAAATATTGATTTGCTTTATTTGTATCCATCTGCCTTTCTCTCATATCTGCTGCAACAGAGTCCAGATAAAAAGCAGCTTGCACTAATTATTTTGGGAGGTGTTTGCACAAGTTCTCCCATGCAAATCAAGAAAGTCTGTTTTCAGTGTTATACTAATGACAAAGTTTGGGCTGTTCCCACTATCATTTTGAACCCCACCTTTCACTATCTCTTACTTGCTCTGGAACATAGTGAAAATTAGGGAAATGCAGATGAAGTTGCAGGATTCTGGTAGAACTCAGGACATCTCCAAACCCACTCTAACCCCCTCCACTGCCGCAGGGCAGAAATTAGTGGAGTTAGGTTCTATCAGACCTCTAGTACAGTCCCCTGGTAACACATATTTCCCTACGTCACATGTTTTATCTTGGTATCTTTAGCAAAATATAGTAATTTTGTTTTAGATAAACAAGTGCATTATTTAACCTTTGCAGTGCTGTGATCTAAACCTTTCCCAAACTTTTTAATGTATCTTAATTACTACTGTCCAGCTTCAGAAATATTTGATTGTCCTTTAACTCGCAAATTTCTAAATGTCACACAAATGGCTTTTTGATACATTTAAAGACACCACCAAAATAAGTAAATGAAAGTAAAGATGGAATAAAGCCTAAGTAACAGTGGCCCCAAAGCCCTTCTTGAAATCATCAAAATATCATGTTTATGCATTAAAAACACATAGGAAGAATGTTTTACAATACAAGCATGTGATAAAATGCTTTATTTTACTTTCTTATTGGTTTAACAAAATTTACAGTACTGATTTTGACCAAGAAATAGAGAGCACAAGCTGTGGGAATTACCCCCATGATATTAAATGTACTGTTGTTTGTCAAGTTTTTCTGACAAACAATACACATAATTTTAGGAAAAAAGTTTGAAATTGTCTATTTAATTTCTTTCCTTTGCGTGAATGCACATATGAACTCCAAACAATTGTAAGTTTCACTCTTTATGTTCACAAAACTGGTTTCCACCACATTGCACTGTCTACTTAAACAGAGCCAGGGAGGTAAAATGCTGCAGATGCTCTGGGTAGAAACTCCATGGTCAGCAGTGTCTGCTCTGCTGTAGCTGGTTTATATCAATCAGACAACTCCAGAGGGGCTTTACAGTGTGTGTGGTTGGCCACTGCAAGACTTGGTTATGGAATTTCTTTGCTGAAATAAGTTTTCCTTACTGGGTACTGCATCACACTGTATTTCATCACCATACAGGAGTAAAAGAACCAGAGGCACTTTAAGGTTGCTTTAGAGCAGAGTTTTGCTATACAGAAATAAATGTAACTGGTATTTACTCTGACCAGTGCTTGTCAATGTAAGCTCTCTGGGGTTGCATATCAGTTGTATGTTAAGGCCATCCCTGTTGGACCTTCTGAACTTAGCAAGATGCCCCTTAGTCAGAGGTGCCCGAAGCCCCATTCAGACACAGCAGAAAAGAAAGGCTGGGTGATTTTTTTTAATCTTATATTGCTAACAGGCTCCTGCCTTTCAAGCATCTCTGATACACTTTGTTAACAAAATTTCCAGAAGAACTTCAGAGAAACAGTTTGCACAGATAAAACTCAATCTCAAGATCCTGTGTTTGCAAGCTGTGCAAATCAAAAGTTTTCTAAAGAATAGCTCTTTTGTAATATGCACTGCTAGTGTCAACCAGGCTCTTTAAACAGTCTCAGCAGCCCCACCAGCAGGATGTCCAACCCTACTGACTGATCTTCCAGAGCAAACAGATGCTTTAAGAGACTCAGATTTATTACACTTTGAAAAGCTTATTAGAAGAAGCAAACCAAATGTTAAATTTTTACAATCCAGTATGTAATCATATGCAAGTGCGTTAAAATAAACTTCTCCCCTTCCACACCCAGTTTCATCATTGGAATGGAAATTACGGTGTTAGCACTTAGGAGAGAGAGTTGCAACTGCATGCAATGAGAGGAAGAGATCACATAATGGTTTGTAAGGCATATCAGATTTATTCTGTGAGGTAGATAAAGGTCTTTTAAAGGTCTTACTCCACTTGTGGAATGAATTTCTTATCATGTATAAATTCTGTGTAAAACATTTCTTTTTCCAGGATGTGGTTTGTTTTCTGAGCGAGGAGAGAGAAGCTAAATATTTCCACTCCTGTATAATAGAAAATCCTCTGATTTCAAAAAGATCACACCCTGAGTGGTTAGTTAATACTGGAAACAAAAAAAAGGTACACTGTTCTGAAAGATTATTTCATTCCAGCAAAGCTTATCTAACCAGAAACAGAGTGAACAATTTTGCAACATAAGAATAACCAAATAATGGCATTTTTTAGAGGAAAGTAAGTGTAATTTTGGGAATCAAGTGTAGATCAAATTTTAAACTGTTATAAATCATATTTAAAAAGAAAACAGAAGCAAGCCTCAGAAGTTGTTTTGAGTTGGTTCATAACCATATTTCCTTTGTTAAAAAAATAAATATTTTGGATTTCATTTCATATAAGAAGCTTTCAGAGCACAGCAAAAGGCACACTTCATTTTTTCCAAGAAAAAGTGAAACAGATAATCTGATAAAACAGCATCAAAATTCTTCCAAGGAGAGCTTAGGACATGAAAGTATTTTAGTGACACCAGTCCAAACAACGATGAACTCATGAAGAAGGTTTCCACTGGCTTCAGCAGGCTTCAGGAAGGGCTCAAAATTATTACTGGAACTGCTGACAGAGGAAGAGATTTAACTAGCAGTCTTGCTGCTCTATGCCACTGCCTCTCTTCCCGGAGTGAGATGTATCCCCTCACTTTGGGAAGTTCTTTCATGTTTGGCTCTCTCTATATCTGAGCACAAGGACAGGGGCTCTGCAGGAAGCTGAAGAAGCCATTCTCAAGTGGTAGGAGTGCAGGGAGCATCCCCACCATTCCAAGGAAGATTCTGGTCATACCAGAAGCGAACACTACAAGGAAATTAGTTAATTGTGCTTTCAAGTGGAGACTGATTTCTACAGCTTTAGACTGATTATTTTTATGTAATTAAGTGAGCCAGTTGCACTTTTCACAACCAGTAGCAGACAGATTTTCCTCTTACTTTGGTTAGGGAGAGGAAACAGTTATTTTCTTCCTGAATGTTCAAGTCCTTCAAGTATATTTATCAGTTCTACATTTCTGCTTTTTAAGACAGTTATATCACTATTCCACAATATTAAAATGCGGCATTCTATTGCAGGCCAGCAGGAAAAATAATTCTGGGATAAATTTTCAAGATTTTTACATTTTATTTGGATTATTTTATAGATAAGACCACATGGTTATTGTTATCACCGTTATTTTTTTACTTATTCACACTTATGATGTTCTTTAGCAAAATGTTCTGGTTCACTCTCTCTCATTTAAGAAACATGGCCATAGGTTGTTAGATCACTACTATATTTAGGAATTCACCTGAGTTTGTCATAAGCACAGAGATATTAGCAGATGGCAAAGCTATCTGCTAATAGCTTTGATGACGCTAATAGAATGATGACGTGGCCTTGGCAACCCAGGACTTTATAAACTTCCAACTGGACTCCAATAGCGTGATCTATCTAGCATAAAAATTCCAGTCTTTAGAAACTGCGGTTAACAGAGAGCACAGTGATAGACATTTTCATCAAAGTGGGATGCCATGTATGATGCCAGCCTTATCTTCTGATTGCCGTGCTGTTCATCCACTGAGTATTGCATACAGTTAAGATTGCATACTTCCTCTCCCAGGACTAATTTGAGGTCTGTACATCTTGAAAAACATTATCTGTATTTCAGGATCTCAACCATTTTCAAATATTGCTCTCCTCAGGTAAAAGTAAGTGCTATATTATAAAATTAAGATTTTTTTTGTTTGGTGCAGAGTAAATTTGTTGTACTAGTCAAGACCACTTGAAATACTTTCAAAGCAGCTGCAAAAGAGTTTTTCAACTTCAATAATAGACTTACAAAGCATAAAGGGGCCTTCTTATCTGTTCTTAAAAATGTAGAAGAAACCTGTTATGACAGCTATTAGCAATGCTTCTTCAGGCGTTTTTATACTGCTCACACAAGTCTGAGGAGAACTGAGTGCAATGGGGCTATCCACAGAGCTACTTCAAACATCAGAAATGAGGTGGCCACATTAATTCTGCCTGGATTAATAATCCCTGCCAAGGCATCCATGCATTAGCCCATATGGAGCACTGACATGGCTCCAGCCCCTCTTTCTGGGCATCATGTCCTTCAGAGCTGGACTGCATTTTCCTCTGTTCCACTGCCTTGTGCGATCCCAGCACACTCAGTGGTGCCCCTGCAGAAGCTTAACAAGTCAAATTATCTCTGTGTGACTCCCTCGTGTTCTTACCATATCCATTGAAAGTAAAAAGATATTATATGCACACATTATGTCATCAAATTAGAATACCAAATATCTAAATGGATCACTTATCCCCAGTAAACTGACACGCCCAAAATTCCCTAGGCATGGCAGATCCTTAACTCTTACTTTTGATTGGGATGCAAACTTTCCATCCCATGAAAAAATCCAAAGCCCCTCAAAAGCCTTCTGTTCTGGAATGAAGTCTATATCAAGAAAAAGGGCTACTTTGAACAAAAATACTTTAATTTTTCTGTCAAGCGAAAGTGTTAAAAACTGTGTAGTTCACATGAAGGGGCTTTAGTTGATGGTTATATTTTTATATTTTTGCCATTACAATGAAGTAGGAATTTATGACCTGAAGAAAAGGCAAAATTTTTCACAAAAACTTTAAAACAATTGTGCATATTTGAAACATAATGTACATTCTTTTGAAGTATCTGTATGCTTTATAGGAGAAATTCCTACACAAAAACTTTGCAGCTTTCCCTTGGAAAACGACCATATAAAACAATTCTCATCTTGGTCTAGCACCAAGTTTCCACTGCTCCTTTCTCAAAACAACAGTATTATATATATATATATATATAAAATGTGTGTGTGTGTGCGTGTGTATTTTTAAAAAATCTGCTTGGTATACTGATTAAATTATCACCTTTTCAAATTTTTTTTCTCATTTTTTACTTGGAACTGCAGTTCCTAATTAGAACTGGAGAATCAGGAGATGAAGAAAACTTACGGGTTACTTTTTTTTTGAGTTTTTGAGTCTTGCCTTTTACCTTGGGTGTGATTTCCTCTGTCTTCATATAAAGCTTAAGGCTGTCTTTATTTTTTTATAATGTCTTAGGTTAGATTTATAAGAATTACAAGTATTTCTCATGATTCCTAGAAACCATATCCTCTTCTTTTTGTTGCCCAATTTCCTCTAGCTTTTCCATTTTTTAAATCAGTATGATGTGTCTGATTTTTGTAGGTAGTGCTGGAATCTTGCTCTGATTTGGTGTGATTAGGAAAAGTTGCTTTACCATTATTTTTTGATCTGATGGATATTTTTTTTGAAACAGAAATCTTCTCTTCCAGTAACCATGTTAGTAGGCTAGTTTAATAGACCCTTAAACCCCCTCACTCCTGGTGTGGTGAATTGTATGGGGAACAGATGACGCTGAATAAAATTTACCTAACAAAAGGAAAAAAAAAGTGTGAGTTTTTAATTTGTTTGGTTGGTTTTGTGGGGGCTTTGTTTGTTTTGGTTTTTTGATTGTTTGTTTGCTTTTTTTAATGTAGATCTGTTCTTTGATCCATTCCAACAAGTGTTTTCTTTCCTTTTCCACTCTCTCAAGGCAGCCCTTGCTGGCCAGCTTGCCTTGATATGCCCGGACCTATCTCATCACATATGATGTGGTAGAGTCCTAGTGGGACATAACAGTATGATATTCAGAGGTTTCCTGTGTCAAATGACAAGCTGGGTACTTAACTCTGGGATGCATGATATTCTGAACATGTGATTCGAGTGAGGACATGAGGGAGTAAAGAGAAAATGTTAATTACCTCCCTAATATGAAATAACAGAGTTACTCAAGATGGTATCTTTGTCCAAGAATAAGGAGTTTCTGCATGGCTGGGATTCTCATGCCAGATGCACACACTGTAATTTTGTAACCGGGTCAGACCTTCAGTTATAAGTGACAGATATTTTCAGTTTTTAAGAAAAATAAATAGTCTTTTGTACAATAGTCTCTTATTAGAGCAGCCATGTAAGAGGTGGGTAACCTGAGATTAATTCTCTGTTTCAAGATAACTAAACCCACATCTCCTATAAAGTCACACTAAAATCATCAGAGAAGATTCTTGAACTGAAATGGCCTTAAAGATGGGGACAGTTGCCTAGCTGCTGTGCTCCCTCTGAGAATGGCAGTGTTCTTAATCCTAGCAGAATTCCTCAAACTTAATGACTTTTTCTTGAAAAAATAAAAGTGGAGTTATCTGCAGTCTCTCAGATCTGATTACAGTTAGATGGGCTGATTTTGGAGGCCAATATCTTAAACGTCTGAATCTGATCCAATTGTGTTTTTTTGCATCTAAGTGTTATTTTGGGGCTCATCTCATTTCAACAGTAGAAATCCAGGTTTTACCATTTTGTTTTGTTTGACCTTATCTGAATTTTAAAGTCCATGTGAAATCTGAAGTTATCATTAATAGTCCTGGAAGACTAATTTTCAAAATATACAAATATTTGGGCCCTTATCATGTGTTCTACAAAGTGTAGAGGTCATGGGGTTGGTTTGATCACAAAAGATGACCTGCTGAAAAAGGTTGATGGATTTTTCTGAGAGAAACAACCTTTGAAATATATCAATCCCTTAAAAATGCAATTTTATTGAAAAGTTCCTTGAAAAATCTATGGAAGTCTTTGGTACATTATTATAGTGGCTCAGAACCATCACTGCTAAAAAATGCACCTAATTTTGAGCCTAATTTTGACAAGGTTCAATTCCAAGCTATTGGATATTAGATTTTTGTTAGCTCTATTGAAGAGCCATCTTAATATGAAATTTGTTTCCCATGAAGGTATTTAAAGACTGTGTTTAAGTTATCTGTTGATAAATTAAGTTGACAACATCTCTTGAACCTTGCACTGGAAGATATATTTTTCAATTTAATTTTCCAGGCTTTTCCCTAAAACCTCTCTAACTTTTCAACAAATTTCCTTAATTTTAGAAAGCTGAACTGGACAAATATTTTAATAGTTGTGATATGCTAAAAAAGCTCAACTTCTGCTTCTTTACAACATATGTAAATGAGGGTTTTATTAACCCTGTAAAGAAAATGTAGCAACGTGAAATATCTCGGATGCAGATCGAATAACACACCAATCTTCATAGTAATTTTTTCTCTTGGAGAAGTTTCTTATTCTCTAGGTGTATTCCATGTTTATCTCATGTGTATGACTTCACATTCAGCCAATTGAAAACATTTTTTATTTCCTTGAAAATAAATAACCCGTGGGTGGTTATTTTGTACCACTGACATTATCAGTGCAATGTTTCCCATTTGGTAGGGCTTAACATTATTTTTTAGACATTTATGCCTTTGCTTGCAACTTTAGAAAGTCTAAGGATATTGTGAAAATAAGTCAAATATCTTATTCAAGCTTGAATTTTTTGAAATTTTTATGGGTTCTCAGCAAAACTTAAGTACATCAAGTCAGTTTGTGAAGATCCATATTCCACAGGCGTTTGTTGATTAGCATTACTGTAATTTAATATTATTTAAATTTTTTGCATTAATTTAATGTCTGCTGTTCCATGAGTTGGTACAAAGTGGAGACTTTTACTCTATTTCCTGGGAATGGATTGCCTCTTAAGGGTCATACAATGTACAGCTAAAGCAACTTTTCTGACTGATAACCTTCTTGTAAACTATTCATTTGTTTTACCTCTGTTTCACCCATTTATAGGCAGTCCAGTGTAAGTGGACAATGAGTAGAAAAAGCTTTGCTGCTCTGTCATTTCAAATCTCTCTGCTTTTCTCTCAGAAGGTCAATTACAAAAGACCTCCAGTGAAACCCTCAGTCAATCATTTTAGAACAAATGTCATCTTGCTTCTTGTATCCCATATGAAACAAGGAAAGTCATGGAGTCCCTGGAACTAAAAAACCTGCTCTCTAGGCTGGTCTTTGAAGCTCACTGTAATATCCCCTACAATGCAAAGCGCTCTGTGAGACCGAAGGAGGATTGCAAATCAGTGCCTTTCCTATAAGCTGCTTCTCCCATTTTGGCTGAACATTTCACTTTTCTGTGTGTTTTTGAGTTAGTCCGATAGACATCCAGTGGTAAATTTGATTGGAAATAAAGTAAAGGGTATAGTACGAACAGTTTCTATTTTATTTCAAATATTTTGGCTTTTCCTTTTTTCCATTCAGTGAATAGAATGAGTTCTTTTTCTCATGGGTTTTTAGAACCAAATCTTCCAACCAGAGCACAAACCACCCCCACACTTTTTATATCCTTATGGTCTGGCTTATCAAGTCACTAGACAGGATTCTGTTTCACTCAGTGCCTCTCACTTGAACATGGATCTTATTTTGTCCTATCTCAGGCTATTTTCTGAAGGCATATTTGCCATGGACTGAGGAGTATTAGACTGTGGCATGACATGAAAATAGAGATTGAGTGGTATAACAGAACATTACTTCTTGTGTAGGTAATTACAGAGACATGTAGAGATTTAGCTGAAAGACTCCTATTAGTAACAGTAAAAACCTCATGGTTAAATGCTTATGCAAGGATTAGGAAGTTTGCAGATTTTCAAATTTTATTGAAGGAGTGGTAATGCAGCATCATCTTTTTCTACAAAGTAGGTGTAATATAGGCAACTTTAGAGAAAAATCTCTTCTCTTTTCCCAGTGGAGAGCATTCATGATGTTCTGCAGTGACCTGTCTGAGCCAGGAGAAGGTATTCACCTATCATTCAAGGCCAGCTACTAATGAAGAGAAGATAAACATGAAGAAACTTCTCATGGTGGGTTCCCTCCTCTCTTTGCTTCACCAGGGAAGTGGGTACCATAAAAGTTGGCAGAATGAACACAAATGCTCTTCCTCATCTCAGAGGAAAGGAACGTGCATTGTAGCCTCAAAGTGAGATCTCACCTACACAGAAAACTCATGGGAGTAAAAAGGGGTCCTGAGATGGCATTTCATTGGGCTAAAATAAATTTTTAGCAAAGAATTGGAGCAAATGCTCATCTTCCAGGTAAATCTCTACATCCAGCTCAGGCATTGATTCAGAGACTGCAGTCAAAAGTCACAAGGAACGGCTGGAGGCAGAGTGAGAAAAAAGGGTGGCCATCCTGTCTTCGTGATAAGGTATTTCAGTGAAGTGGTTTCAGCAAAGGAGAAGCTCAAAATCCTGTGACCTGCTAAAGAAAGATGGGTAAATCTGTGTCTTGACGAAAAAAGCTGAAAGATCAGCAGGACTTGTGAAGTGTCACATGTGACACAGGAGGATTGCAGAAGTATAGCACTCATTTTCAGGTATCACAGGAGCAGTGAAAGGAACTGAGCCAAGGCCCATTGGTGTGTGTGTGTAGTGAAGAAGGCTCAAAATGATTGGAGAGCTCCCACAGAGAAGATACAGAATTGAGTTTAATTCAGAAATTAGGAAAGTGAACAGTGTGTAGGTGAGGTAATTTCCTCATCTGTTTTGCAATTCCTGCAACACCATTACCAGGACAAACAGAAGTGGCAACTTGTTGCAGCAAAGGTGTTCAAAAAGGCACAAATTAAAGCCAAATGCAAATAACAATTCAACAATTCAGAGCACAAATGAATCTTAAAGACATATTGTTTTACTTTGTGATTATGTAAAATATTTTCACTGAAAGCCAGCAAAAATACATCATCACCTATTTCATGAGAAATACATAAAAATTACCTTTGAGCAATAACTGCTTTATTTAGATTCTATTTATTGGGTGTTAAGTTCTAACTGGGGCTTTATAATTTAATTAAATATGAAATTATTTCAATGTTCCATTCCCAAAATTGAGGAAAGCTTTGAGGAAATTGATTAGAAACTAGAAAAGAAAAGTAAAAAGTAATGAAGGCTCAAACATAAAAAGAGAAATTAAAATGTCATATGAAATCTCATATTGTTTGATATTGATTCTATTCATTCACAAAGGATGATGTTTAAGGTATTACTAATAAAATGAGCATTTAAAAGGCTATAAAATAATGTAACATTGCAAAATTATAACAGATTACTGTTTTAAAGACTCATTGGTACACTTTAAAAATACTCAATTTTTTTGTCTTTGTTTCTCGTCGCAGAAATGACTGCAGTTTATATGCCAACAGAAACACTGATGAGTGACTCAAGGTTTTAGTCTGTAGCATTTAGTCTGATAGCATTCCACTTTGCTTGCTGCATCAGTACTCTGCAGTATAGGCAGAAGTTGCTTGCTTCATCAAATGCTATATTGTTACACAAGGTTTTAAAATACAAAAATCACTATGAATTCTGCTATCCATCATAATATGTTATTCTGTGATTGAACTTCTAAATATCTTGAAACTCTTTTAATATAAATGTTATATATATAAATAATACATTTTGTAAAATATTTTAATTAATGCTAAATAATATAATAATTATAAAATAATACAAAGGTAACTTTCTGCTAAAGTCATCTGAACAGATCAAGCATATTATTTCAGGTTTTGCAAACACAATAGTGCTTCAAAGTGTGTCTATTTTAATTTGAACTCCAGATTCTGTTGATTTCCCTTAGTCAGGTTGCATCAACCCATGGAACCAACTAAAGCTAGAATTTGGCCATACATTTGGCAATACATAAAACTGTAAAGCATACCAGAAAGAACTGTGGTTTTAAGTCTGCACAGTTATGCAACATTCTCACCTTTATGAGGCATGACTTGCAGCCATGCAGAATGAAGAATGTGTGGAGATCAGGAATCCATGGAAAATACTTCTAAACCCATAGACCTGGGCCCACCTGTGCACAAACATTGACATTTTAATCTGAAACATTTTTCTGAAACGGTGTTCAAGTACAGTGAAAAACAAAAGTTTTCTGCATTATGTCAAAGGCTGTTGTTTTCAACAGTAATGGTAATATAAAAAGTGCAGGTGGTCATCTTCTTGCCCCCCACCTTCTTTTTCCACATCTTTCTGTTCTTTCCTTCTTTTTATCGCTTAAAAATATATTATATATTTAGACAGTGGAAAAGCAGAGAAATATTTAAAACAGCAAAATAAATTATATCTGTGAAAAGCACAGATATTATGATGGGCTCAGAACAGTGGGTCTTACTGCACCACTATTTCTTTGAATTTCTAAGACCTATGGCCTTACTACAGAGCCATTGAAATTACCTGGAATGTGCAGAGGAGCTGAAAGTGTTTAATCAGTGATAGTATCAATAGTGGTATCTTGCTTTGCCATGGGATTTGCTGCAAGCAAAACACTTTTCCCCAACCTTTGTCTTCCCTGCCCAAACAAGTGCTCCTCTCTCGGTCACCTGCCTCTGTGCTAGTAGGTGTGGGACTTGTGAGTGTCCAGGTGTTATGTGTTAGACAGATCCTTATTCCAACAATCTGTCTTTCCTTTTTTCTCTCTCACCTAGATCCATAGTCATATCATTAACATAATGCCTCCTTTTGTGCAGTGTGATGAGAAGGAATTTTCAGGGCCTGGAGTTACTTCTCAACAAGTCAGGAAAGATACTTTTGAACATTGGTATTTATTTCCCACAGCAGTGAATCATCTTTGTGGTAAAGGTAATGTCACATGGTGCCATGAATTATGTCTCAAAATGCATACAAATGCATGTCTTTGGTGGAAGGTCTGTTCATTTTTAGCATTTCATCAGAGTGGAACTTTGAATTATGATATCAAAGAAGAAGGAAAATCTGCGTGAACATGATTTCCAGCATTGGCCTAGCTGAATAAGAAACAAATAGCTGAACAGGAGGAAATGGTGTTGATGCTTCAGAATGACTGGAGGCCAGTAAATGTGGAAAAATGCCCAAACCCTACAGTATTTCAGCCAGATGGCTGCAAGATGACTTCAAGAAAGACAGCACTCACTGGCAATCTGTCCTTGCAGCAAAGAGAAGAAAAACCCAATCGTCCCTGGTCTCTTCCTTCTGAGCATGAGTTCCAAAAAGTCCCCTCCTACCTGGCAGCCTAGATGTGAAGCCTAGTCAGATTTTTATTGCTCCCCGGTTTGCATCCCTTCCAAAGCTCCCAGCCATTTCATGGCCAAAGCAGGCAGGGCAGCTTTTGCAATCCACTTGGAGGAATGCTGTCATCCATGAGGATCATGTTTCACCTTCCCCCAAGCAGAGGGATGCCCAGAAGGAATCACGCCAGGGAGATCTCTAGTTTCAGAAACTCTCCCTTTAGGACAATTAAGGGAGAGCTTCTAATGCCAAGAAGATGCTACTGGGCTTCCTAGGGCTGAGGCACTCTCCCACTTGGCATCCTGTATTTTGGAAACAATGGCAACAGCCTGTGCCTCTTACCATGTTTCCAGATAAGTGTTCCAGGAAGAAGTTTCTATCTATGTTCCAATGCATGATTAAAGACATTCTTTGAGCTAACACAGCTCACACTGAGTTTTCTCCATCCACCAACAGCAAAACAATCTCAGACCCAGAGTGTTTCTTATTTCCTGGTTGTTTGTAATCCCTAACACTATTTTTTGTTTATTTAGCTTTTAAACGGAGACATAAAAGGCAGGGTGAACAGGATTATCTCTCTACTAACGTCATCAGGGGATGCAATAGCTTTCACCACAACTGAATTTTATTCAAAATCTATGCAACTGTACAAACATTTGCTTTTTTGATACAGTAAATATACATCAGTCTGAGTCCCTGCAGGAGAGGAAAATGTTCCTATTTGTTTTCCTACTTAGGTGGCACAAGTGATCTCTTCAATAATTTAGACTATGTGCTCAAAGACTGACAGTTACCTTTTGGATTGAAAGAGGCAAAAACTAATTTTTTGATTGCTTTTCTGTCATTTAAAAATTATCCAAGGATGTGGTCAAGTTTGATACACTGCTATGCCTCATTGCAGTTCTCAATGTATGTTTATGGATAAGTAATACATCCCTGGATAACAGATTTGGAATGTTGACCTAATGGTGCAAACCATTTCTGTTACACAGGACAAATTAATGCTTGTATTTCATTTTGATGTTTTGGTAGGTTTTTTGTTTGCTTTGGGGTTTTTTTTTTGTTTGTTTTATTAATAATTTGGAAAAATCTATATCCCAATTTATTAACCTTTGAGCAACTTAATCATTAAAAAGGAAAGTAACTTGCAAAATATTTTGTTGGCTTTCCAGTGGCCAAATCTTGCTCTTTTGGGAACATTTTATGTAAGCATGAAGTTCCTTCTGATTTCCAAGTCATATATAAAAGACTGGCAGGAAAGTAGGAATTCCTCTGCATGAAACCTTTGAAATTATCTGAAAATTTTTAGATCCTCAAGGAAATAAAATAAAATTGTTTCTTATTAAGAGAAAAAAGAAAAAGAAAAGAAAAAGAAAAGAGAGAGAGATGCAGTGCAGCACAGATTAGTCAGTGGAGATTAGGGCATCTGCAGATCAGATGGTGCCCTGGTCTGCCTATAGCAAAGTGTTATGATGAAAGGCTCTTTCTGAAAAGTTCCAGTCCTGAAATCCTCCCCTGAAACTGAGATGCTGTCCTAGGGAAAGTCTTGACAAACAAATTAATTTCTGTGGAAAACTTTGATGTCAGTGGCAAAACTTTCCTTGTAAGAAAGCCTACTGTATAGGAGCTGTACAAGAAGCTTAGCATCTTTGTTAGCTTTCCTTAACCCTGGAGAAGCCTACCTGAAAGTAATGACCAGGAAGTAATGTCCTTATAACACTCCTGTGAAATATATTCGTTTTAATACATTTCTATCTTCTTGTTTCTCACATATCCCCTTTTTTTTTTTTTTCCAAATACATTGTTCTTTTGGCATTGAAAACATAAAGTAGGACTCCTACCAAAGCCTTGAACTCTAGGACCATCCACCACCATGTCAGATACGGCCCCAGATCAGACCTTCAGCTCTACTCAGCAAAAGGGTAATTTCTAATTTCTACACTTAAAGGCTTTGTCTTATCTAGGGCCTTTGAGTGTGACCCTGGCAAACCTTGTACCTACAAGTATTCTCTGTTGTCCTTATATAAGTAACAGTTAACTGCTTGTACATGTAAAGGGTGCAAGTTGAGTCGCTTTGAATGTCATTATCCCAAACATCGTAACTGTTTTGCTGAAACTCCTGTTGTCTTTCCAAAAACAACCCTATATTTCTCAATAGAGAATTCTGGAGGAAAAAAAATGCAACATTTTGAAAGCAGGCAAAGGTCATATGAATGCTGCCCAAGATTTTTGATTGAGTAATGTACTTTGGAATAACTTACTGTGATTCTTTGGCAGAACACTGTTTATTGTTCAAGTGAAATTTTTCACAGTTAATAAGATGGTCAGTTGCAGGTATTGAAAATATTTGCCCTGCCAAATACCACAAGAGTGAAAACCTTCAAGCTGCTTGAATAATGAAACAGAAATCATTCCAAGAAACTGCTTGACAGCTGGTGGAGAAACTTCCAGAATATTATATGACCCAAAATGAAACTGTTTTATTGAGTAAAAACAAACAAACAGAAAAACATTTCTGAAGAAGATTGCCAAGATATTTTGATTATGTTATTTGCAAGGAACGGTTTGACTGAGCAAAACTGCTTGAAGGTTGTTGTTTTTTTAAAGGAGATACTATAGTTTATCCAGATATTTCTCTACATTCATAGACTTCTTTCCATTTGCCATATGATACCTTCAGTTTTTAAGCAGATTCTCCAGTGATGTTCATGGAAAATTCTGCTTAGAAAGTTCTTTTTAATTTCTTCTGCTTTGCAAGCAGAGAGAGAGTATGAATCACAACAGTGAAACAGAATTTGGACAATAAAACCCAAAAAATCCACACGAATGTGTGATGATTCAGGAACAAATAGTGCTTTCAGGAACTAATATGCTTGGCCTATTATGGATGAACAGTTGGTGTTACTGAAGATACAACTCAGCTTTTGCTGACACTGTTTACAAAGGGTATTCACATATCTTACTCTCATATTCTGTAAGGCAAAAAAAAGCTTTTCTGATATGGACACATCTGGACTTTGCCTACTTCCAACAATCTGAAATACATCTTTGCCATAAATTACTAAAGACACACTGACACTTTCACTAAAATCTCATGTAAAAATGCATTCAAATTCTGTAATTACTTAAGTACAAAAAAATAACCAGATGTCTACATTGTTTTCATGAATATCAGGGAATGAAAATGGCAATAAATAATTCTCTTCTTATCGTGGAATATGAATAACTATCTCAGAGAACCTAAATCCAAATGTGACTTAAATTTGGAAGGACTTAGTAACAACAGCAGCAGCAGAAGTCTTGTAAAGTAAATTATAGCCAGCCAAGAGTGAATAATGCATTACCCCAACAACCAATCCTCCCTTTCCAGTGAAAAGCGCAACTGGACTCTTACACAAAGCCTGAACTCACTGTTTACATCCTGAGGATTAAAAAAAAGAGAAGACATTTAGCATACACTAATTCCATGGATAAAGTATCTATACTTTGTAACTGTGTATGTGTGTTACTTAATCTGTTTCCCACCCATTACCCAAGGGAAAAAAAAAAAAAAAAAACAAAACAACCAAAAAAAAGACAAAAAAGTATAAAGAGGGAAAAACATTAACTACAGTGAGGTTAAAATACATATCAGCCGTCTATGCCAAAGATCTGTTGTGTTCAGCCTACTTACTGAATGTGGCTAAGATGCTCAGGAGTTTCCAGCATACCCACCCACTTGAGATAAGATTTTAAATACTGTACTTGGGACTGCTAAATTTGCAGCCAGGTTAATTGTGTACAGCATCTGGGAAGCCTCAGCTGATTCCTGCAGAGACTCTGATGTTTATTCGCAGTGCTGGAAAATCAAGTCGTTAAAATAGAAGGCAAAACCGGGGACAAACACTGATGGTTCAACCCGAGTGAGTAGCCCCGGCGATAAAAGGCTCAGGAGAGGATGCCTGGGCTCGTACGAAGTTTTATCGTAAGAGGCTTTGTGGAACCGTAGTTGCTGGTTCCTCAGATCACCCTTTGAGAGAGTGACAGAGCCCCGAGAGGAGCTCCCTCGCGGATGGTACCTTTGTGCTGCTGGCCCCGGACAGAGCCCCACGTCCCCCACCCCGGCCCACGACCGCACCCCGCGCCGCAAACTTGCGGTACCGGGCAGAATTGGCCGAGGTGTCCGTGTGCGGGGAGCGGGGCATGTGGCCTGCGGGGGATGGCCGCTCGCAGAGGCTCCGTGCCCGGTAGCCGCCGGCCGGGGAGCGCCGGGCGCTGCCGGGGGAGCCGTCGCCCGCCCGCATCGGGCCTGGGGACAGCGGCCGGCGGCCCCCGCGCCTCCCGCAGCTCGGCCCGGGCAGCCCGGCGGGGAAAAAACCCGCTCCTCGTCTTTCTCTGCGAGGGCCGAGAGCGGCGATAGCCCGTCCGGGCTGCTTAAAGCGTGTCACGTTCGGTCCTTCCAGGTGCTCGGTAACCGGCCGCACACAGGGTTAACAGCATCCCCGGTCGGACAGTATGTGTTTAATATGCGAGCGTATTTGATGTTCATTGACAGAGCAACAATAGGAATTATCTTGCTTTATGTACCAGTTACAAGGTTTAATATCATTATATTGCATGCAATATTAGTTTTTATTAGTCGCCATTAACAAGATGTTTTCTACTCGAATTCTCATTTACTTGTTCAATGCAAAAATTTTCTTTGTAAAAGAGAAAAACACATCTTCAGGTGTCAGCTATATTAAATTAAAGAACTGTTTACCCTTCCTAAGGAAAGCATATGTATCTAAATAGGCATCTTTTACCGTTTGCATAGTAGATTGGAAATTAGCATTTTTGTTCATTTTCCCATGTATGCACAGCGCCTGGAAGAGTAATACTCCATGCATATCAGATCAGCCAGCCTACAATTTTTGTGCAATATATTATTTGGCAATCTAAAATTTGTAATTTGCATGAAATTGCTTAATTAAAATACAGTCACTCAGGGTATTAATTTCTCTGTCTGGCAGTTCAACGTACTAAAGGCGGGCTACAGAAAATGTGAAATCCTGTCAGATGTAACAGTAAAATATTAGCAAAAAAAAAAAAAAAAAATCCACTTCTGGCAACAAAGTGACAGAGTGATAATGCTTTTGCCCTGGTTCTGGGTTCGAATACGAGCTTGGGTTGACATTGAAACCGGCGAAGAAATTTACAATAGCAACTCTGGCTTTTTGCCAATAAATCTGCATCACGGACCTTTCCTGGCGAGACCCTTTTCCTTCTCCCCACCCCCTTTACATTTTTCCCTACTAGCTAAGACAGAGAAGGGAAAAAAAAAAAAATCGTTTTTTTGAAGCCCAAGTCCCTTACTATTTTTGGCAGTTTGCTTTTGAAATCAGCAACCCTACTGATAAAATGATCCAATCAGTCCTTCCCAGTTGTCAAGACAACAGTTCATAATTGTACCAGCTCTTTCCATTGCAGCTAGACATTTCATAAATAGATAATTCTCTAATTGATCCAGCCAATCCTACTTTGCATACCCTGCCAAACTAGGTAAGCCCGGGTTCTATTCTAGTACACCAGCAACTTTCTGCAAAGACAAGAGAATGTGCTTTATTTACCGCTCGAGATAGGGGACAGAGGGGAAAAAAAAATTAAGAGGGGGAGCAACTTTAATTCTGAATAAACCTGGGTTGTCGAAGGGGAAAGAGGTTNGCATCGCAGGGTCGGGGCTTCCCGAGGCTTCGCGCCGGCAAATTGCTTTCCTGTGTTTCTGAAATGAATTAAACATACAAGTTACTGATCTCCAGCACTTGGGGGAAATCCTGACTCCGGGAGGGGGAAAAGAAGGGGGGCTGGGGAGGAACTGGTCGCAGGCGCTGACACTCAAGGGCTTGCCACAGCGCACACGGTTTCAGGAGGGGGACGGCTCTCTTTTCCCCCGGACAGCGT
>VXBU01002271.1:151435-158935 GCA_013400315.1 Bombycilla garrulus
GTAAGTCCTACCACTGAAGAACCATAAGCATAATCTCTTCCAGAACAATCAAAGAAAAAGAAAAAAGTACTTCTTCCTTTCTGATTCTCATCAATTGTTATTTGCAACACAAGGAGGAAAAAATATTGAAGCTGATCCCACACTAGAGATGTGTTCTAGGAAGGATCTCAAAACTAAAGACAGAAGGGAGTATCTGAATGGTTTTTTAAGCAGCCACAACATAACGTGGAGCAAGTGTCCAGCCAAGAAAGCACTCATAGCATCTTTAGGGCACAAAGGCACAAAACCTCCAGTCATTTCCATATTGCTGGGGTTCTGCAAATGTTAAATTGGACTTCTGAGGCGCTGAAAGACTTTGACACTCTATTCATCACTTTTCTAATTACTGTAAACAGAAGTTGAATTTTAGGAGGTAATGTTGAGATTTGGTGATTTCTTACCACATATAGCACAACTTGAAATAGAAAACTTTTTATTGGTTTAATGCTAGAGGGTGACCACTGAGTTTAAGTGTAGCACAAAGGCAGAGTTCTTTTGGAAAAGTTATCATCTGCAGGGAACAGCTTTGGGGGTACACATTTTGTGGTGAATGTGCTTTCATAAATATAACTGTAAGGGAGAAAAATCAACCTGTATCCAGTGTATGATACAGCTAGTTGTTTTGGTACACTTTAAGTTGTCTATTTTAAATTTAAGGATTTACTGCCAATCTTCTCAAACCTTCTCTACCTTTTTCCAAGAATTCTCAAAAAATTTCTAGATGTATAAACCTATAAGGAGCTCGCCATCCCTCATATGCCAGCTGAAATTTGTTCTCTTCATGGGCACCCTGTTTGTGGAAGCTCCTTTAGCTCCTGTGGAAGCTCTGTCACTCTGAAGTTTTCATCCATACAGGTAATATAGATTTGGAACTGTCATAGTAAGATGCATATAGGTCCCTCCTGAATGTGTATTCTAATGCTTTAGTATCTGGGTATTTGCAGAAATGAATGTAACTGACTCCAAATTATAGCATAAATCATAGCATGTGAGACTTTACATACGGCTCAATCAGTTCACCAAACTGGAAGGTTATCTTAAATGACAGAGGCTCAGTGGCAGAAAAAGTAGTATTGTATTCTCTTAGAAAGGTGATCAGGCAAAACAGAAGTAGTAATCTCAATTCTAATCTAGTAATCTCAACTATTAGTTTTTCAAATTTTGACAAACTACTTTTGGCTTTTTCATACGCACACTTATACAAAACTATTTTGTAATACTCTGCTGTTAACACATTTTTCATATCAGCTTTTTATTATATAATTACCCATAGTTCTCACTTCATCACAAATTCCCATTAACACAGGTGGGAGTTTTGCACAGAGGACCAGATATTGCTGTGTTTTGTAACTACTGCACCATTCCAGAAAGAACCGCATACATTTTCAAAACATATATCCTGGTAAACTAAATGTGTAGAAAAGACAACTACATAAAAATGTTATTTTGTTAAATAACATGTAAAATATGAAAATGAACAAGAAGAGTGTATGCTGCTGTGACTCATGCCAGCTGCTAAGCATTTTTTGTTATTTACTGCAGATTTCTGAAATTCCTGGCCTATAAAAATCTCTTAAAATAAAACTATGAACACTACAGATACTTAAAATATGTTTGGAAAATTGTGGAGGATAGGTCCAGAGAAAACTTTTCAGAAAAAAATCTCATAATAAATGTGAAGATTAGCAAACAAGTTCCATTATTACTATTATTTTATTGTTACTTTTATTACTGGTAGTCCTAGTAGAATTTGGAAGGATAAAGCATGAAATGTAATGGAGAAGCTCTACATTATCTACTCTGTCTCTGTATGTCCTCTGGACTTTATAAACAGAGGCTGCCTCTTCTGCTTCAGGAGGCATGGGTGGGTTCACAGGGAGCAGTGATTGTAACAGAGCCCACTACTGCCTATTATCCATTTGGCACCGTGTGTTCTTTACTGTGTCATCTGGTAATCAAGCTGCACCTACTTTGATTGTGTTTTCCTGTGTGTAGTTAAAAAAGGTATCACACTCTATAAAATGTATTTGCAGTAATCTCCAGATAGTAGAGGATATACTTTATTTTCCTTCAGGGGAAGGGGAGTTAAACAGAAGTTGAATTTAATGAAAGGATGGGGGCTTTTAAATAAATAAATTTATGTGAGGGAACTGATATTCTCTATTAGTTCAAAGGGACATGGTCTCTTTTCCAGCCATAGTATATTTAATTTAAAGACCTTAGGTTAAAAACCTTTTGTACAAATATTTGCAGAACTGAAGCCAATGTTCTTGAAAAAGGAATTTTAATAAAAAAAAATTTAGATCACCATAGCACTTAGGAGTTTTAGCATCTTGATTCTTCATTTTTCCTACTTTTCGAAGCTTTCTGCTGAACACAGGAAGCTCTCTTCAAGAGCTTGTTCCAGTCTTTGACCACCCTCTCAGTGAAGAACTTTTTTGTAATATCCACTTTAAATTTCCCCTTATATAGCTTTAATACATTCCATCACTGGACACCAGAAAGAAGAGATCAATGCTTCTATCTCTTCTCCCCCTCATGAGGAGGTTGTAGACAGCAATGAGATCACTCTGCACCCTCGCCTTGCCTGAGCTGAATAAACAAAACAATCTCATCTGCTGCTCGTAAGTCATGCTCTCTAGTCCCTTTGGCATCTTTGTTGCCCTCCTTTGGGCACATTATAATGTATTATATTGTCCGAAACAGTGCAGAGTCCTTGAGGCAAGGCTGAGCCTAGTGAGACAGGCTCTTAGTTCTGCCTGTTAAGTGTGCTGTGCTTGCCACACCCCAGGGTGTGATGATCTCAAGGGCACGCTGTTCACTCACTGGAACTGATCATCAACAACATGGTTGCTGTAGGATTTCAGGCACTTTCATACTTGTCTGGATATCCAAGGATGTGGAGAAAGCCCTTGGCCTCAGCCTCTCCCTGTTTCTGAGGGGCCAGTGTGCTCATATGGCTTTCCCTGTCCCATTCACCTTCTGGTGACTGTCACTGTCCAGGATGAATCAGGACAGGAGGAAAAAAGTTTGGTAAGTAGGAATAAGAGACAGCCCTGATAATGAAGGAACCATTATAACTGGCATCAGACTTTTTGGAAGAGAACAAGACTCATCAAGTTATCCTGCAGCTTGAATCTTAGAGTGCACCCATCATCACAACCCCACAGTGCTCTCAGCCCCATATGCTGGCTGGAAAACAAGTTGCTACTGACTGTATTTCGTTTTGGATTAGTTACTTAAAAGGCATTTCCAGTTCTAAATTGTAAAAAAGTCAAGGTGTGGTAATACATCAAGGTCTTTAAACACAAATATTAGAATCTTTCATGGATTACTTTTAGGTTAATCATCATACTCCCCTGAAATAAGAACTTCTTATGTAAGTAGTGTGTTACACTGTCATCAATATCCTTAATTTGTGTAAAACTCTGAATGCCATTGTCCTGCATTTCCATTTGTAAAATGACTTTGCCTGGACCTTTTGCAGAAGCGCGTTCATTCACAAATTAGAGTCTAACCATATAATGCTTCTTTGCCTTGCATTCAAAAGATTTTCTTTGTGGAGGATCCTCAGTGGTTAATTTCTGAAATTATTAGTTACATGGCAAATATTTTTGAGTGCAATGCAGAATCATAGTCAGGATTCTTGTTCAAAAAACTAAAAAGAAACGTGTCAGTGATTCTTACAGATTGAAATATACTCTCTTGGATCTATATCAGCATTTAGTAAACCTTTATTGTTCTGCCGTGAGTACATATAAAAATGCCCAAGGCCGTCTCACATACTTTTTCCTACAAACTATTAACATAAAAATATATCTTATTCATTAATCAAATTTGTGTAGTAGAAGTTTTCATCCTTAGAGAATGACACAATGAGGCAAGAAGTTAAGTGATTTATTTACAGATTTCACTTGCCGTGGGCAAGTGAAACTGTAGAATTTGAAAATGCATACCATAGTTACCCATCTACTGTTCTAGATGAAAAAAACACCTCAGAAAATGAATGCTTAGTACTTTGGGAAAAATATTCATCTGAACACATTCTTTTACTGAACATATCTAAGGCTGAACATGGCAATGTAATTTTATAGCAAAAAGCATGATATTTAAAATGTAGGAGAGAAAACATACTGGAATAGTTTTCTGCAAAGGAAAAAAGAAGATTTTGAACTGTTATTCCATTTCCCAGTTTTCAAAGATTCTACATTAAATAAAAAACCTCACTCAGTATCTTCTGCATGTGCCAGTTTCTGGTGTTAATTATCTTTTGTTTGCCCTTGATAATCCTGAGGTTGGTATGCAGATAATGAAGCCTGCGGATTCATCTCAAAGTGTAAAAAACAATGGCATTGTCAATTCTGCATCACAACACTTTATAAATTATGAATGTTATCCACATTAAGGAGAATGCTAGACTTTTAAAATTACTTCCATGAATAGATTAAATTACAAGTATTATTACATTTCATTTTATTAAGTGCATCTTAGTAGTTATTAGGGCAAATGAACATGTTCTCTCAATTACATAATAACATTAGAACTAAGAATTATGCATTGACACTCCCAAATGCATTATGTGGCATTGTATATTAATCATCCCAAACAATATTTTCAGTTTATATAAAGACAATTATTACCTATTGAAAAATAACCATCTTATTGATTTATTGCAATTCAGCTCAAGGAATTGTTTTCTATATAAAAGCTTTGATTCTTTTCTGGATAGTTTAATAATTTCTAGCTCTTTCTTTTCTTCTAGAAAAAAAAAAGTAGGAGTCTTTTAATTACTTTCTTTTATTAATCTAATTATAATAAAACAAAGTTTATAATATATTTCATTTTAAAATATCCTGCACAGGACGACATAGCACACATTCAGCATACACCAATTAATTTAAGAGAACATTTGTTAAATTTTGAGTTTAGCTTTTATCAAATTGGAATTATTTACATGATGTGGGTTTTAAACTACATTTTAATTCTCTCAGATTCCAGTGGTCAGACATGCAGATTATCATGCTGTTTTTTATTCAAAAGAAAAAACTTTCATGTAAGTAGATTAATGTTGTTTAGGGCATTGCCTAAGAAGAATAAGAAAAGCATCTGACACTATCACACTGATCTGAGTGGCAACACTTGAACTCACTGAAGTGAGAGAAGGACTGAGTCTTTGCACTGACATGTGCGGCAGCCACACATTTTAGACACCTGCAGAGCAATTGAAAACACCAATACTTCCAGATACTTTTGCAGTATCCAATTTTTATTTGGCTGTGATATATGCATTGATTACAATCCTTGTAAATTTATTTCCTTTATATAAATTGTCTAGATAACTGTGTCTCATTGTTCCCAGTATTTCTAATACTTTGCATTAATTAGATTTGACAATGCACATACTGATGTACTGTTATTTACTTTAACATAACTAGAAAATTTTTCAAGATGATTACTTAAGAGATAATAATTCAATCATTAAAAAGCAATTTTTTACAGTGCCAGCAATTTTTCTTTAGATAAGGAAGAGTTTGTTCTCATTTATGGTATTTTTCTACTTTGATTTTAATTTGAGTTTACACGTGCTGTCAATATCATTTCCAGATTTTTCCACTTTACAAAACATTGGTAGATGCTAGACTAATATTTCAGGGGACAGTTATTGACTCACCAGTAAAGTAACAAAAATAAATAAGAGACTATTCTGGCATAATTCATACCAGGTACAGCTTATAGTTATAGTTGATAAATCAGCTTTGTAAGCAAATTCAAATCACGCTATATTTGTTGGTCTAGGTATTAAAATGCTAACACATGCCTTCTTTATCATGTGAGTCTTGAATACACCATATGATCTGCTTGATTCATCAAGAATAGCATATAAATGTGCAATATTACATAGTCCTAGGGAATACGAAAAAGTATATTTTAATTTGATATATTTTTGCATGGAAATTCTGTCTTAGAATTTAAATGTCCTTTGTGCTGCTTAAAAACTTTTTCCTCTCATATTCTGCTCTTATGCTTCCTACCAGCTGGGGTAGAATTTATGAATACAACCCACAGAAAGCCTGTGGAAATGTCTCTAATACTGAACATGTAGAATCAGCAAATGTTCTAATTGGTCATTTCATGGGAGTAAGTAGTCGCCGTAATTAAACATTATTTATATTAGCAATGTACTGGGTAACATGAAATGACTAGGTGATCCTTCTGGCCTAATGTTATTAAGTAAACAAAGTAAGTTAGACTCTCTATCTTTGTTACATTGGATTAAAAATGACTGGAACTAACACATGTGCAGTTGAAAAAATAAGTAGCCTTCTTAGGTCTAATTAGTTCTCAATTAAATTTTATCAGCAGCAGTGTCAGACTTACAGCTACATTAAATTGTCTTTGCATCTGTCTGATTCCTTTAGTTCTCCCTTGTGCCAGTAAGGAAGTTCCAGACATGAAAGTGTTAACAGCTGCTTTGAAATTACTCGTATTTAAGAAGAAAAAATCATATTACTTTCTTAATCTTTCTAATTCTATTCTCATAAGATGATCTTGGATTTGTTCCTTTAGCACAGACTCTTTAGTGCAGTCCTGATTTCTGTATTAATGAATTGAGAAGATGACATCAGGCTCTTAGGTAAGTGCTCTAAACTCAGTCATATGATTTTTATAGTAAGATATCATGTATAAAAAATCCCCAATATTTTTTTCCTTTCTTACATCGATGTTTCTTTGAAAAGTAATAGTTGGATGTTATGTAGGTGGCACACAAAAGACCATGTAGTAGTTTGTAATTTACCTTTTGATCACCACAAGAAAAATTTCTACTAGGAAATGAAAGCCAAACATAATTCACTAAAATTACACTGAATGCCCTCTAATCAATACAGATAAATCTAGAGTTTGTTGTTAAATCGATCCTCTCCTTTACAGAGATATACTGTCTTGATTGTTTTAGGGATAATTATTTCACAGGGAATTTTTACAATGATTAGTAGAAACGAGACAACAGTAAACTTGACTCGGAGCCATTGAATAACTGTGCTGCAGAGTGCATTTTTCTCTTCTAGTTTGGAGCTTACTGATATCAATACTGATTTACATCATTTCATGTGATGATGTTTTCCTGAGAGAAATGAAGTGAAGTTGATTTCATTTCAGAAATGAACAGCCTCGGTGTTTGTTTTTCTTTTATAAAATTGTCAGTTCTTGCCAATATAAATACTCACTGATGCAGACATGCCCTTCCTGCTTTTATCACTTAGGCTGATTCCCTGACATACATCATATTGAAAAAGTCCAGATAAACTTTGGAGAAATAAAAAAAAAATGTTTAGACTAGAAAGACAAAGGTTGAACTAGAGGATTACTTAAAATGGTGTTACCGAACTATTTCTATACATATGAAAATGCAATTTAAATATCAAGGATTTAAAAAGTCAGAACTTTTCTGCTTCAGTTTCC
>VXBU01002271.1:163935-170175 GCA_013400315.1 Bombycilla garrulus
TATTTTGTATGTTAGAGTGGCTATTTTTGGCTTACACACATTTGAAACACTCCATGATTCTGTTTTCTTCCTCAGTTCTTTGGTTCCATATTGCTCTTCTATAATCTTCCTTAAAGCTTTGGAGTCAATGTTGAGGAAGGCTGGAGAGAGGGAAGAAGAAAAATATTAATTGTTAAATATAAATTCAGTCGAAGTGATGCATCAGACATATACTTAGATAGCTCCAGAAATTAATATATCACATTTATTTTATTTTCTTATTTGGACTCACAGATTTGGAATGTAGTGGACTTTAATCCCCAATACATACATGAATGACATATGTTTCAGTTTTTATTTAGATTTGTATAAGCAGTGAGGATCCAAACTATCACAAATAATTGGCTGTGTTCTTGTCCAAATGGATCCTGGTGGACAGTGTTAATTACTGAGAAATGCTATGGACATAACTGTTCCTCCTGAAAAAGAAGTAGAACTATGTCATAATTCATCATTATCAAAGATTGGTATATTTTACATAGCAGTCCAGAAAATTCAGAAAAATTAACTTGAAATTAGTAGTGAAAAGATCTTGATATTCACCAGCATTTTATACTTTTCTTGTGTTTGTTTCTAAGTCTTAATGATGGATGTATGAAATGTAGAGTTGCCTGTAAAGGTATTCAAAATTGAGGTTGGTACCAAAGACATTTTATATAATACACATGTGGGAATTCAGCCTAAATATTAGAGCTTATTTGTCTAGGAAGATGGGTCTACTCTTACTGGGCTTGTGTAATGTGCTGTGGAAGATCTCTGTTGGACTGATATGGGGACATAGCAGCAGACACTGAAACTGGAACTCGTGTTGCACCAAACATTGATGAGGGCATCTGTGAGACTCCCTGTGCAGTAACTCCTCATACCTCAAAAACTGAGGATCTTTATACAGATACTGAGAGTTTTACTTCTTGTTTCTTTATTTTAGGCCTTGTCAACAGAGAGCTTGACTAGTTAACTCTGAATGCAAAAGCTCAGAAGTAGATCCTCTACATAAACTCCTAGAGGCATAAACATTATTTATAACATGTCATTCTTATTTAACCAAGGGAAGTAAGTGCTAATAACTGCCCAAAATAAAGAGATTAGAAATGTGATTTAGCATAGTCAGGGATGATAGCTATTCATCAGAAATACCTATTAATTTTTTTCTAGTTATTTTCCTTCATTTTTCATTGACATAGTTTCTTAAGATGCTTTTGATATTGATAGCTCAGGGAGGAGAAAATGCATGCAATAATGACTCAGAAGAGTTTCTGCCATTTGAATTTGCTAGAGATTTTATTAAATAGCACCACAGCTCAGGACAAGCTGATGGCATTTCACAGCCTATTTCCCCATATTCCCTAAATGCTGATTTACCAAGAATGAAATGAGTGTACACATACTCTGGAGCATGTGTTAAAGCTGTACTAAACATTTTCATGTAATTTCCAGCTGGCAACATTTTACCAGAAAGCCTGGTACTTAGAAATGATAAATAAATAAAACAAACAGAATCTTGTGTTGTAATAAGGAGACAACAGAACAGCTGCAGAGCATGGAGTAAATTCAGTTTGACTTGACATGGACACAGTGGCTGAATTTTACCCAGGAGATATTAACAACATTCAGATTCTTAAGGGGAAGATTGTGAATTGGGAAGAAGGGATCTCACTAGGAGGTCTCTTAGCACATTTGGAAAAATAAACAGAGAAACTATGAAAAATAATATTTAAGCAGCAAAAATCAGCATAAGCTGTCCTCCTGCAATATGTTGGAGAAATATGAGCTTGTCTTGGGAAGAAAAAGGTAGTGAACAGAGCTCTTTTTTTCTTTTGTTTGGAGACATAAGAGGGAGAAGACGGAGAGGGGCTGTAACTTGGGAAGGCAAACCGTGTAACAACAGCAGCCACAAGTGAAAAAAAGAGAAATAGTGACGATAAGAAAAGCAAAATCAAATATGGCATATCAAGTGTGCTTCTAAAGGGTGCTATTAATTAAAGAAGACACCCACAAGCTTTTTGAATTATATTTACAAAGGAAAATGTACCATATAACACATATGCTTCTGTCATAAAAAGTATTTTCAGTTCAAGCAAATTTTGAGAGCAGTTACTCAGCACCAGTATGATAACTAGAAATGTAAAAGCAAAAACTACAGTATGTGAGACATTTATGTCTGTTTTGCTTAACCTTTTGTGGGTGGGCTGTCTTCTACTAGTGTACATTGATTGCTCTTTGCTGAACATGGTAGAGTAATAACTCACTGAGACTTGTATTATTCATGTTCTCTTGTTATTGAAGGTAAAATCCTGGGGGTTTTCTCATACAAGGTAGTTCTATAAAATAAGGATGAACACACTGATATTTACTTATGCTTTAGGCACCCACATTTGGGAAAAATGACCTGTGTAAGGACCAGTTTCAGTGGTGAAATGGCAACCAGGATCAAACTTAATAACTACGCATCAAGCAGGTAAATCACATTCTTGTATGTTGATTTCCTCTTATTCAACTTGTAGGCAGAAATTTCTGAGCTGGAAATTGTAGTAGCTTAAGAGAAAGTAAAATGGAGTCACATTAATTGTAGCCTCTGATGTTTCCACTCAAATGCTTGAAGGAGGCTAAGCAAGAATTTCTGACATAACCATCACTCTGACTTTGGCTTGACTGGGTTGTCATGATCAAATGACTTCTTTTGCCTGGTATGTGCTCTTCTGCTTTTTACATCCTTGATATCCCAGTTTATACATGCGCACATGCTGACTTCCTCCAGGACACCACAACCCATAGTGATAATTGCACTGCTGAAGCTACCCGCTGTGTTAAAGGTCAGCAGAAGGGCCTCAGCGGTGAAGTGGCACTTGCCTGTCAAAATGCAAAATACCGGGGTGAAAGAAGTAAAACTCAGCTATTATACTTTACAAAACTTGAGACATTCATAGTCGAGTATATCATTCTCA
This sequence comes from Bombycilla garrulus, assembly GCA_013400315.1. Lineage (NCBI taxonomy): Eukaryota > Metazoa > Chordata > Aves > Passeriformes > Bombycillidae > Bombycilla > Bombycilla garrulus. The sequence continues at coordinate 166,920 of VXBU01002271.1, forward strand.
TGTTCCAATACCCAGAGAAGAATGTCACAGCATGACTCCATCCTCGTGATGGAGACTGAAAGAAGAATGAAAAATAATGCAAAGTTATCTCCTTTTTGTTAAATCTATTGTAATCTTGTGTTCTTTCTCTGTTACTGCACTGAAATAAAGACATTTTAATCCCAGGGTACAACTGAGAAAAGCCCTGATCTAATAATTGTAAAACCTCCCGATCCAATATTTTAGAACTCAGAGTACTTGTCACTTATGAATATTCATACAGACCACTAAAAGAATTATATTCTGTCTGCAGTTAAGGCAGGAAAAGAACATGGTAAATTCTAAAGAGGCAGCAGTATTTTATGGAACACTTGTCAAATATTAAAGGCATCCACAACAAAGTTCTTGCAGGAAATTTTTCAGGAGAAGTGTGTGGAATAGTGATAACATCATTATGGAACAGAACTTTTTGAGGCAAAAATAAAAATAGAGGAATTCATCTCAAGTATTAGAGATATTGGAATTCTTCAAATTAGCCTGTTAATGTGCATGTTCATGAGGGGGTATCCCTGCTGCTCAGCTAAGACATTGAATGCAAAAGGCTGATACAAACTTTTTCTTTTTTCTATTCTTTTTTTTTTTATGGAAGACAAGTTTTTAACTAAAGAAGGAATTTACCCCCTGAAAGACTGTCCCTATTGCTGTTAATGTTGGTTAAAAATTTGCAATATTTTACACTTATTCATGTCTCTTCCTTTGTGATTAAGTAAACTGCAGAATTTCTTCATAGTAAATTAATAAATGTTTAATAAAATTCTTTTCCAGTGCCTTTGGACAAGTCAGTGCTTACATATAAAAAGGTCTAATCTCATCCTGGCAAGAAATGGACTTGTTCTAGTGGCACATGTACTAACCTGAGCAGATACTCTGCAAGCTGGTTTGGAGGACTGATTTTCATCTGAAATGGGAGACATTTTGTGTTTATGATATTCCCTGAAGAAATGAAAGTGGCTTCTTATGAATTCTTCCATTAATAAAAATCTCAAAAATAAAGGTAAGGTAATGTTAAGACCTCTAAAACCAGAGGCTTATGGTAGTTTACCTGCTACCATGGAGCTGCTGAAAGGAAGGGAATGCTCTCCTCCTCCATCATCTCTCTTCCTTTTATTCCTTTGAACCCACATCCTGGCTGGACAGTCGTCCCCGCCTTCGGTGATTGTCCCTCTGAATCTACACTGGTGGGTTTTTTCACCCCCTTCTAATTCATACTTCAGGTATCCTTGCTTGCAGTGTGTGCTTTGTATGCATAATACTCTATTCTTTCATTGACTAAATGAAATCAGATTCCTGCCCCCTACTGTGATGTCATATATCCCTGCTCAGCCAGTCCCATTCAGGACATATGTTCCTTCTAAGAGGTAGCTGGACCATCAGCAGGTGCAGATGCTTGTCTGCTTAGCTGAGTCTACAGTCTGAACTGCTGAATTTGTCTCGACTTTTGGGAATGGAGGATGCAACTCATCTTCCAGGTAAACACCTTAATTCTTAGAAAAAAATTTAAAACTTTATAGAGATAAAAAATAACTTCAAAAAAGCAAGTATTATGAGCTTGATGTTTTACCAAGACAGTCCAAGTATTGGGGAAGAAAGAATTCTTCGAAGTTTTGTGAGAGGAGCTAAAGTGCGGAAAAAAATATTTCTGCCTCTGTCACCAAGAGTTACAGTTTCCATTTCTGGAAATATCTAAGAAGACATTTTAGTTTGTGTTCAGTCCCTGCCACTTTTTATGCTCACTAGTTCATTGTATTTTAGTATGTGTTGCATCTTTTGCTTATCCACAGAAGAACTTGAATTTAAGGAATTTTAGTTCCACCCTTCATCTGGAGATCTGTGATTGTTGAAGGAATGCCTCTGATTATTTGCCCTGATCTTTCCTAAAAGTATCCATCCTGAGTTTGCTTTTATGTTGTTGTATGTCAGATGCTGTATCCAGAACTACACATTCCCTGAGACATCAGTCCTAAAGATATTCAAAGAGAAAAAAATTAGCTTTTTGTGAATCTATGAATGCTTTAATCTATGCCAGACAAGGGTGTCTTCATGACTTAGGTGCTGAGAATTGTATCCTGTCTTGAGTTAAACCTATGAAAACTCATTAAAACCAATGGAGATGCACAGGAAGAAGTGAATAAAGAGTATTTAGCTAAAAAATGCTGGGCACTCATCTGTAAGCTTATTAGTCTATTGATAGAGTCATTCTGTGTTCCAAAGCATGCCAACACTTCCTATAACATGTTGTGATTTTGCTACGCTGTCAGCAAAGGTGGGTCGTCTGTTTTAAAATGACACTTGCTTTACCATTCTACCTAAATTGAGGATAATGTTTTAATAAATGGTATTTTTAAAAAGAAATATATTATTTGATAAAATTATTATATAAAATGAATTCCATCAAATTGTCACAGTTCTTATGTGCTTAAAAAGCTTCTGCTCCTCTATTATTAAGTGGTAGAAGATTATAATTTGAAAAAAATGAATACTAAAATGACTGATTTTAAAAAGTATGTTTCAATAAAATTCACCATAAAAATTCAAAGCAAAATGTAAAAAAAAAGATTTTCTTTATAATTTTTAATCCACACATTTAAAAATATTTCAGTGAACAAATTATTGTTGCAATAGAAGGTACATCACACATACTACATACTTCTCTGTTTCCAACATTCTTTCATTGACTTATACTATAATTCATCAGTCCATACTTATACCATATTTACTTCTTTACTATAATAAATATGCATTTGCTCTGTAAACATGAATATAAGTGGAAAGGAAGTTGTGGCAATAGAAGGTAAGATCAAGTTCTGTTAAAACTGTCTTAGTCAAGGTGATTATCTTTGGAGGTATATATAGTTCCATCCCTGAAAGAGCTTTTTTTTGAAGTCATAATTGCATAACAGTGCTTTTCTATCATGACTGCTATATATAATGTAGCTGATTGTTCCTTGACACGAATTTAATCATAATGACCACTGTTTTTTTTTTAATTCAGACCAACAGAAGAGTGAAAACTGCAGGAAACTAATTTTTTCTTGCACAGGTTAAAATAAAATAAATGAATAATCAGCTAGTGGTCAAATATTCAAAAGAGAATGGTAGACAAAATGGAGAATAAAAACCTTTGAAGGAGTTTCAGATTGAAGACCTAAACTACAGAAAGGAAAGAAAGGGAAGGAAGGAAGGAAGGAAGGAAGGAAATAAGGAAGGAAGGAAGGAA
>VXBU01002271.1:170372-197872 GCA_013400315.1 Bombycilla garrulus
AGAAAGAAAGAAAGAAAGAAAGAAAGAAAGAAAGAAAGAAAGAAAGAGAAAGAAAGAAAATTAAAGAATTTTGCTTACTATTAAATCAGTAACATTGTCAATTGAATAGAAAATATAAATTAACTGAATAAGTAAATTACAGAAAATAAGAAATAAAGAACAGCCTTGCAGTGACCCAAAGAATAAGAAGATTGTAGTATATTCTTGAATACTTAATAAATTAAAAGAAAGAAAGAGTAAAGCTATAAATCGTTAGACCCTGCACATTTAGATTTTTGCCTGGTGTGGTAAGATTACTTCTATTAAACAAACAAAAAACCCACAAACAAACGAAAGAAGCCAGATATTATTCTAATCCTGGGATATCAACATCCCTGTGCCAGGTATCTTTCATTCCATCCAGATCAGAATTCAGAGGATCCCTTTGCACCTTCACTTAGCATTTGTTCATGCAAGAGAACACATAAGTGCTTCAGTGTGCTCATTCCACTGACAGCTCGAAAAAGAAGGATCCTGCTACAAAACAAGACCTCAGGAGTAACCAGTTAGGGGAGTGAGTTATTCCAACCTGGGCTGCTGTGCCACCACCACAGTACCATCTCCAGCACCATCATCACAGAAACCTAGCCACGCTTCTTTCTTCACCCCGTGGGTGAGCTGATTACACCACACCCCAGTCAAAAGAAACATTTAACTCAAAGTACATATTTTTTTTTTGCTTTAGCAGAGACCAAGTAAGAGAGATATTTCAAAATGCATTTCAAGCTAAAACTGCAATGGGATCTTAACTGTGAAGTCTTAAGGGTACCGAGTCTACAGATAATAAATCAAAATAAAGAATACTCTGGCAATCCATTCCAAAAGGAGTTGATCTTCAGCTCCATGAAGCACAATAGATTTTAATTTTGCAACAAAATAGGCAGCCTGAGGTCTCAGTCTTATCACAGAACATAGGAGTAGGGCAGGTACCACTGCTGGAAACTTGAGCCCAGGAGACAAAGAGACATGTCATCTGGTACAGCCCAGCTTCTAGAAACCAAAACAGCACAACAATGGAAGTGTGTGTGTTGCAACTTTTAGTGATCATGGAACACAGCCTGATACCTGAGAACCTTTTGCTGATGAAACTGGTTATCTTTTCCATCACAACCTATAAGCCATCTTATTCTGGTGACATCACAGGAAACTGAGTGACAATGCATGAAAGTGCCACTGCTCTTTTGATACGGAAATTGTCTGTTGCCTTCCAAGGCTAAAATCACATTGACTGGGGAGGAGGAGCAGCTGGGCATTTAATTACAGTGTAAAATAAAATAATACTCCAGCACAGGTAAAAACATATTTTTGTGTCCCAAGAGTGTTATCTGAGCTGTTTGAATGATTTTTTTCCTCTTCTTTCCCTAAATGAAAAATGACATTTTAGAATTTCCAAACCACACCTGAAATGTAAAGATCTTGAAAAAAACCCCAGGCAATCTCTCCCTCTCAGCTTTGTCTGATATTTATTAAAGTAATAAAGAAACCTCTATTTTGTTTGCCTGATTATTTTTCTTTTAGAAATAAACAAAAACAAAACCTCAAAATTAAAACTTAAAAGCACATGTTTTGTAACAAGTAAAATTTGTTTAAATGTATTGAGTTTTCCTTTTGTTTCCTCCCCCAGAACTACTTAACAAATTTCTCTCAAATTCACAAACCCTAAAGTAGCTTTTTAAAGGTAATTACTACTTCTCTTCATGTATTATCAGTAGTTATTGATCACAAAAATATCACATTTGTACATACAGACTAGGTGTTCATGTAGTTTCTTTTTGTTTTTTTATCATTCACTTCTCCTCTACCATTTAATGATCTTGGATTTCTGATTCCAGTCAGATGCCAGTGTTGACTGTAAGTTGTTAATATTATTCTTTCTTTTTCTTTTTCTTTGTAAGATGGTCTTGTGGTAATTTCTGCATTATTTCTACTGAATATATATCTTGATGGCATTAAAAGAGTTAACTAAGTTCCCCAAATAGTTATCATCTGCACAGAAAAAATCTGACACCTTAAAGTAGCCTAAAGGCTGAAGATGAAGTTCTGACATTAAGAAATGGTATATCTTTTTGGCTAAGGAGAGTACTTTACTGTAAAGGAGTTCTTGCTTGTTAATACAAACACAGGCCTGGTTTTAAGGTAGCGTTTATTTATGATATTTTTTATATCAAGGCTCTCTAAACTTCACCTGTAATACACTCTACCATGATTTCACATAAAACTGTCTACCAGAAGGGATTGACATTAGTTATGAGAGTTAGTAGCAGCAGCTCTTTAGACATATAACTACTGTGCCATTTTGATGTAATTCAGTTTAAATTTCAAACATTTCTATTTAACATAATCAAGTGGTATGAAATCTTCTTTTAAAATGGCAAGTATACAGTACCAGCTCAATTGGCACTTAGCAACGGTCCTTTTGCAATATGCACAATAGCTTCCAGCAGGGAGTTTTTTAAGGACCATCCTTTGAGAGCACAAACTCACACACGTACAATCAGGACACATCAAGGTTCTATCTCCAGCTCCCCTTGAGATGTTATTTAGCTAATGCACCAATGTTACAGCTAAGCTGTTAGCCTGAAAAATAGAACAAGCAGTTGTGTGCAGGTACAACCATTTCTTTCTTCATTCCAGGATATCTTCATATTATAATTTCACATAAAGTAACACCTAGAAAGGTGTAGTATGTGATTTTTACTCAATAGGTGGATTTCCACTTTCAAATGCACTGCAGCCATCAGATGCCCCTTCTTGAATCCTGTATTATGTAGTGGCAAAGCACCTTTGAGTGGGTATACAGCTGCAGTCATTACTGGGTATCCTCTAGTTAGAGTATTCTGGAAAGATATAGCTCTGTGACAGGCTGCCATCACCAGCAAATACTGCTGTGTGCATAGCTGCTCTGTATCCAATGAAAAGAAAAGATCTGGCTCTGCAGCCAGCTTTCCTCGAGAGAGTCAAATCCTGGCAAACAAGCCCCTTGTTTCAACTGGAAGCCTCCCATACTTATTGGTTGTCTTCCAAAACTGTGCTGAACCATATAATAAGTTCAAATTTCATTAAGCCCAGGAGCAGAGGGAGTTTCTAGCATGCTGCTAAAATCATGGCATAATGCTCTGAACCAGATGATTGCATTATAATCTCATTCCAGTTGGGATCTTCTTTTCCTAATAGAAGGCTTTTACATTGAAGATAGGAAAGTAAGAGGGACTCCAACACTGAAGTCTGCAGTGCAGTTACTAAATACATTGCTTAGATATTTTGCACATGGAAAGAGCTGATGACATTAATATTACTGCAGTAATGCTGTCTCGAGTGTAAGACCTCAGAATTGGCTGGAATTCTGCTCATATGTAAAGCTGCAACAACAACACGGCAACATGGTGAAAGCACAGAAGGCTATGTTTGTCTGATGACAAACTTTTTTTTTTCAAAAGTAATAAGTAATATGATGGTTAGTCAATTTTTTATATCATATACATCTCAAAATAAAACACAGTTAAAGAAAGAAAACAAAAATGGGCATATATTTTTAGATAATATGAACTTTTGTGAGGGGAGAATATTGTGCACATGAATTAACAGTGTAATGGACTCTAAAATGATGCTCTTTGTTAGTGCCTGACCATGAAATCTGTGGAAAAGCTTAAAAAATCAATGAAAGCAGTAATAAATTTTCTGTTTATTTTAAATTTTAATCATAAAAATGTATATATGAGTTAATGAAAAGAACTTGTGAAATCATGGGGTTTTTTTACTGCTGATCAGAGTGGAAAAATACTTTTTTTCCAGTCATAACATTCACTTAGATGTGTTCTAATTGCAGTGGTTTGATTTATTCAATTTAAAGCAATATTTCAAATTTAATTATAGTTTTGTTTAGAAAAGAACCAAACATCTTAAAAAAATTTCCAAGTAGAACTGAATATTTCGTGGCTTAGGTTTTTTTTAACCTGCAGAAGCCATTGAAACTTACTTTGTTTCAATTTTGGATCAAAGTAATACACATTGTCTAAATTTTTCAGTTCAGACAGGGAATTAAAGGATCAGTGATGTGCATTTCTCAGACTGTAAGTGCTATTATATGCTTCAGTTGGATTAGGATCCTCCTCTTAATCCAGTCTATTAAAAATGCCTGTGTTCTAAATCTGCATGATTTGCCTGCTGAAGAACAAAGAAGAAGGCACTTTTTTTTTTCTTTTTAATTCAAATGAAACTCCAGGGATTGGTAATAGTCTAGAATATTTTGGGTTCGCCCACTTTGACCATTCAGGCAAAGGAACACCTGACATCAGAGACAATTTTTTGTATGGACATCTTGAGGCCCACAGGAAAATTTAATCTTGACTCCCAGGTTCTGGTCTGAAGTATGATGCTGGACCATGAAGCTGACATATTAGGTCCTCAGAGTCAGATGATTTATAAGGCTTCTTTAAAAGATGGATGATACGAGTGCACAGTGGCCTGTGAGAAGTTTTGATGGTTGGTGGTGGCACACTGGTCACACTGGTTTGGGAATGGTTCTCTCTCCCTGATGCCTTAAGTTTCAGCTTTTATACTTTTTTTGGACTGTGTGCTGTTTTAATGCATACTTCTGGGTTTCATATTAAGGATTAGTGAGCTCTCTTCACACGATAGATAGACAAAACAATTCTTTTCTAGCTGAGGACCAAGGCCAAATTTTAGGCCCAGGAGTGTAAACAATGATGAAGAAGAGAGAAAGAACAAAGAGGATGGAGCTTTGTAACCTGAGGCTGTAATTGGACAATTAACTCCAATATGCCAATGGACCAGAGCTTATAAAAGTGTGAGACCTCATGACTGGGCATCCATTTTTTGGGACCATTTCTGGATTGCTTGGGTGTAGCTCCAGGGGTACTTGCATGGCCCAAGATGTATCCTTTCAATAAATACCTTTTTATTCTTTTACTCTACTTAGTCTCTGTTTCCATGTCAGCCTTTATAGGCAACTTCCCCACACGTGATGTGTGTAAGGCACAGCAAAAAGCAAGACTAACACACTGTACTGCAAGAGCAGAAAGCTGTTTTTTTAAACTCTGCTATGTATTTTCTCTTTGCCACTCTGGTTGCCTAGGTAAAGTGTAACTGGTAAAGTCTTCTGGAGAATTTACTTGTCTCAAGGTCCAATATTTAATTTTCATTGTTTGTCTATGGTGTGGTGGTTTTTTTTCACTTAAAAATCCTGCGTGCTTTGGTCTACAGAAATTGGTGACAAATAGCAGATCATGCCTTTTTGTTTTTTAACAGAATAATTTTATAATTGCAGCTCGTAAAGAAAATATTATATAACTGGTCCAAACAAAATTTTTGGCTATTGTACAGAAAAGGACTTACTAATCTTAAACTATTTTAAAAAATCATCTGGGCAGACAAAATTGCCTGCCAAGTTTTAGGTGGCTAGGATCCAGAATGGCTGAGACATTAAATGTGAAATCTAAGTTCTTACAGTTGAAATGCCAAACTACAACATCAAACCCCTGACGCCATAACTTTTAAGAGAACTAAGTGGTGTAATACTGTGCATAATTATTTCACTCCTGAGCAAAAAGACCTATTACTCCTAAGCAGAGCTTTAAGTAAGTTATAAGGATGTTTCTTGAGAAACGTATGCCAATCATTTGACCAAACAAGACTGAGCTTTGCAGTTATGTTACTATTTTTTTGGACTTGTTGGCTAGTGCAAATCAACAGATTTTGAAAGTCCATTGGTTATAGCCTCAAGAGGTACTTCATAAACTTTTATTTCTTAACATTAAGTCCGTTAGGGTATCACAGGCTAAATAAAAATTATCTTATCCCATCATTTTTTGCTTTATTTCTCTCTTTATCTTGCTTATATGTAGTACAGTACCTGGCAAAGTACCAAGGGCTAAAACTCAGCTTTCTCTGATGTTTGTGCACTAGCAGCTTAAACAGCAGTTTTCCTGCCAATTTAAACTTTTACTTTTTAATGAAGAATTTAAACCAGAAAAGCTACGCATTCCTTGGACTTGCTCTTTAGTAGGAAGTAAGTTTGAATTGGCACTGTGATTGCTAAAGCTCTTCTTTCAAATCCTATCGAACCAAAACTAGAAATTCTGTTTAAATCCTTGTAGTCATCTAAGAACATAAAATACCAAAAGACCAATAAACAAAATTTTAAAAAAATCTAAACAAATATATTTTACAACTTTGATTTTAGACAAACAAGATGCTCTTTCATTCTTATTTATTAATTTTAAGTAAAGTCATTCAGCCCTCCCTTGTAGGAGAAATTCTCCCTTTGAGGGTGACCTCAAATTTCTCTCTAAATATACAGCTACATAAAATATACACAGAACATTTTATTCCTGTACTTGCACCATCACAGGAAGATTATTTCAAGCCTCTGAAATAACTTTGTAGACTTTTGGGGGTTCTGTATATTTTATGTTGAGGGGGTCCAGAAGAAGCTTTGCTCATTTCTAATACATCTCTGTGAGCTGGCTTTGTTTACTGCTCTCAGAAGAAGCGAAAGCAAGAGAAACTTTGTAAAGCTCTGGAGTAACATGTGAAAAAACTTGCCTTCATTCTTCTTCCATATAAACTCCGGGTTTTCTGTACATGGGTTTGGACCACATGACTGAAACAGTCTGTGGGTCAGGACTATCGTACAAAGTTTTGATCTTTCAGACGTTTAAGTTGCTGATACCTATGTGACTAATTCTGAGTCCTTTACAGAAGCTGTAGTATTATCTGGCCATGGATCAATTATAGTGTTGCTTACTGCAAATGAGCTGTCCTAGCTAGTGAACAGCTCGGTCCAGCTAATGCAGGAGGAGATGGCTGAGGCTGTGTTTATCTCGAGGCACCGGGCTTTATCATGTTGCAGCAGAAGGCCAGCTGAGCTGCCTTGCCTCCAACAGGAGTTAGATTTACATACTCCAATATCTTGAGAATTTGGTCTATTCAAGCTACTCACGGCTCAAATTGAAACACTTTCTTTTATACTTAACTGGCCTTGATGATGCTAGTCATATCACCTAGGAACAGACCTATTTTCAAAGGTAGTGAATTTTATAACTGTCATTTCTTTATGTTACAGGGATCAGCGCTTCAAACAAGATGGCATTCTTGCTCAACTCTTTGTTCCCCTTCTATGAGATGACCAACTAAGGATATGCTGACACTGAAATCATGTCTGCAAAATGTTTGGAGATGTTTGGGAACAGGGCTGAAGAAAATTGAGAAGTATTATTAGATTATGTTTATTTTTTCCAGAATATATTTTTTTTTAATTTTCAGTACCTCCACTAGTGAAGGTTTAACAGTGTTTTTGATGGTTCTACATACCCTTTTTTGGGAAGACTTGTAGTTCGCAAGAAAGAAAAAAAAAAAAAAAAAAAAAGGAGGAGAACATAACTGTTCTTGAAGATTGTGAATGGTGTGGAGGGGGTTGATATTAGGAACAGCTGATGAGATCACTTGTTTTTTTCAGCCTGGAGGAGACTGAAAGATGAATCTACAGCTTCCTGACAAGGGAAAACAGGCAGGCACTGATCTGTTCTCCCCGGTGACCAGTGACAGGACTTGAGAAAAGGACATGAAACTGTGTCAGAGGAGGTTTAGGTTGGATATTAAGAAAATGTTCTTCTTCCAGAGGGTGGCTGGGCACGGGAACCATCACTCCAGGAAAGTGGTCACAGCACCAAGCCTGATAGAGTTCAAGAAGTGTTTCGACAACACTTTTAGACATGTGGTGGGATTCTTAGAGCTGTCTTGTGCAAGGCCAGGAGTTGGACTCTGTGATTCTTTTGGGTACTTTCCAGATATTCTATCATTCTGTGAATCATTCAGAGATTCACTGTAGTGCAAGATAGCTGCAGCAACATCTAAACTAACTCAGATAATCACACATACCTCCCTCAGAGCTCAGTCTTCACCAGAGCCATGTGTCCTAATTAATAACTATCACCTGCTCTGATTACCAGATATTCTGAATTAAATTGTATACAGACTGATTTTCAAGTCCTCTATTATTACCAGACAGTTCCTGTGTTGAAATGGCTGTTTGGACAGGCAGGCTTCACAAATCAAAGCATTGTGTAGCATTAGTTACATTTCTTTATGCTCCAAGAAAACAGAGAGAAGCTCCTGAGCATCATGAGATGGAGTGAAACTGGCTGAGACAGAATATGAGTTTTTGACTGCCTATCTGTCATGAGAGTCAAACACAACAAATAACCTGAGGAAGAGCTGGTGCAAATAGGTTTTTTGAAGAACACAAATATAGCTTTATGTGGTGTATGTTCTCTGAAGAGCTGGGAGTTCCTCTTCCCTTCAGATTTACCGTGCTATTAAGAGCACTAAGGACCTTTTTCATTGGGAGGCCATAGCAATTTTATTTTTTGGGAATGAACGACTAGTCAGCACAATCAGCACTTTAGAATGAGGCTGAATGCTCCAAACTATGACAATGGCCTCACAGAATATGACTCTACATACCTGAGACATACATGAATATTTAAGTTGATAGCATCAGGTATCTATGCAGGTATATGCAGGAATGTAGAGCTACTCTGCAAAGAACTGCTTCTCTGCTTAAGTCCTGCATTGAATTTTTCTTTTACCTGTGAATGAATTCAGCACAAGACTGATCATGCAGTGTGGACTATGAACTCAATGTTCAAAGCCAAGATGAAGAGTGCAAGAAGAAGCTGAAATATTTGCTGAAAAATTTTTGTCAGCCAAACCCTGCAATATACTTAGAGTAATATACTTACAGACTTACACCTCAGGGGAATAACCATTGCATAGTTAGAATCATCACAGAAAGAGGAAAAATGTAGTAAGAACATATCTGTATGAAAGTAATTTCACTGCTGTATAATTTTCTAACCAAGCTGACATCCAAAAACCTCCAAGATAACCATGTTTCTAAAATGGCTTTTCTTCTGAAATTTTCATTTGCATCTGACTTCTGGTGCTGAGAAGAAAAAGAGAACACAGCTGTCATTGGAGAACTACATTGACACCTGTGGCTAGCTTGGCTGTTTCCTTACTAATCCCTGAGAAAACTAAGCCTGGCCAACCTTATACTCAGGGTGGTTTGTTCCCTCTACCTTTTCCATGCTGGCTTAAATTTCCTGACTGACGTGTAAATAATTTGGAGAAGCCTGGGTTCCTCACAAATCTGCATGGAAGTGAAGAAAAGGGGCAAGGAGGGAAAAGTAAACCAGCCACAAATATTGTTGTCTATGGCTATAGACCCACAGAGCAGGTTGCTTATGCTGTGGATGCCTTTGTGTTTCCCCATGCAGATGATTTCATAGCACATGACTAAACCTTGAGTGCAGATACATGACTCCAGAGATATTTCCTCAGTTTATGGGGTGAGGGAAAAAAGCAGAAATTATAGTTCAGAACATATTAGATATTTCTGAAATACTTGATGGTACATATACAGTGTGTTTAGTACATGCATTATGCCTCAAAGTATTCATGCATGTATATTTACTTTTATAATTTATAGACCAGTTACAACACCAAGCCCTCTTCCAGATGTCAAGAATAAAACTATATTTCACAGCTACTTTTACAACTGATAATAAATCTTGCAGATGGTACGAATACTGTGGAAGTTATCTGACCTTGAGCAAGAAGAAAACCCCACCTGAAGACTTCTACCTCAGAAATAATCAAGGTGTGCCTGAAAATGGTTGCTTATTTGCAGCCAGAGACTTTGGTTCTGCACTATGTTCCTTTTTAAAATGAACGGTGCATGCCCAGCTCAAAAATCTCAAATCCAAAAATACTTTCTTTCTAAATCAATTGACCAAGGTGGGGGGCTGGCAGTTTTTGGAAAGTTTCGTGGTAGTTCTGCCAGAAATGCACACATCAGCATTAAACATCTATGTCTTAATAAAAGACAAACATCAGGAGGAACACCAATATCGTATTGTGCAGCTTGCATTACACCATACGCTTGTGTTGACCAAAAATGTTCCACATGGCTCCTTCGCTTATCCAAATGACACTTTAAGGAGCCAAAAGACTCTGGGAAGACTCAATTAAGAGTACTAGAGACCAACTCTTAGGACTAAAGTCAGGATAAATCACCAAAATCACCTACGGTGTTTAGCCCACACCATAAAAGAAGTTTTTCAAGGCTATATTATGGTGTCAATGAATAATTGCAAATATTAAAGAGACATGGATATAGTGAAAATAGTTTCGAAACTTCTCCTTGTCTTGCAGCTCACAGGGGGACTTTCTGAGCGGAAGGCAGTAGGTACATCACTATGGTTAACAGATTACATGGTCATTCATTTCAAGAATTTCAATCATTGATTCAATAAGATAATATTTCTTGTGATCTTTTAAATTTCCACTCGATTTCTTCAATTCTTGTCATACAATTCATGGTCATCAATTGCTCTGTATTAGCTTTCACCATGCCATTTATGACATGGAGCACCCTCTTCCTTTGCAACTGCTCTTCTCTGGTCTGCTTCTGCTATATGAAATTGTTCCATACCTATGGTCACCATCACCACCTTTTATGTAACTATTCTCATCCTATTTTAGCCTTTTTGGGGCAGGGCTGCACACACTCTAGATAAAATAATTATAGATTTATACAGTGGCATAAAGATAATGTTTTATGAAGGTCATGAAAAAGGGCAAAGCACTGATTCACCCTCTGTGGAGCAAAAAGGAACTAGTTCCACAGATAGAAATACTCATTATAATCTCTCCTTCCAAAATATCAGTAAGTAGAAAACCTTATTACAAAGAAGAAAATACATTTGTTGAAAGCCCCAGACATCAAAAGCAATATACAATCCTACAGTGAAATGTTGCATTGTAGCACCTCCTACAGGCAGAGTGCCGAGACCAAGAAGAAAGGCGAAGCTGTCTTTGTCCCCCTTCAAAGGTAAAGAGCCCAGGCACTCTTTCCCAATTTGGAGATGTTCTGAACCAGGTCACTTCATTGGACTCCCTGGACATCACACCACCCCTAGAGCTACCTGGATTGGATAACTGCCAAAGCCCCGCCTAAGCCATAAAAGGAATGGCCTAAGGAAACCTCGTGGTATTTCGGGGTGTTGTATAGCAGAGACATGGACCTTCAGTCTCTGGCACGGCTTTTTCTCTTTAAAGAATTTGTTATTTTGGAAGTTAATAAACCTTTTTTGTTTCCAACACCACCCAAGCTGTCATTGCCTGCTCTTTTTAAGCCGTGGGTATTTGTAAGACAAAAAACTCAAACGGGGATGGGACCTCTTAGAGCTCATAACACCTGGCTTAAGGAGAAATCCCATCAGTGAAAGTATGGGAAAAGCTGTGATATAAACTCTCAAATATTCCTAAGATCACACAATTTCACACTCATTTCTCAAAATTTCCATAAGAGCAACACAGATTCTGATGCCAAACAATTACATTCATTTTCCATCAAATTCAATAGGTTATATTTAGCAGTGAATTCATGAGAGTTTCAAGCATTCAACCCTCTGGAAAATATTTGGCCAGTTCTAGAACTTAACCCTGAAAAGAGTAAAGTGAGCAAATTAGTCACTTTTAAGGAGGTTTTCAAGCATCTAATGGCAACCGTGTGGACCTCTGTACTAATGTCAATGCGCTGTTTCTATAATCCACTGTCCAGCTATAGCAGCTCAACCCTAAAATGGTGATGTAAGCTAAAACACTATAATGCTCTTATTCAGTGATAGAAATCTTCAATTAACTAAGCTTTCTGAAATATCAAGGTTACGACGTATTCTTCCTAGAAATCAAGAATTATATTTTTCGTACAATAATTAAGTGAAATAAGTATGGCACAAAACAACTGAGTCCAAAGATGCCTTCCTGTCATCTCAGTGACTTCCCAGTCCACTAGAGATTTATTGTTGTGTTTGTTGTGATGTCACAGGATTCTCTAGATGTGTGACCTTACTGGTGTATACTGCCCATGTCTACCTGCGCTGCTCTCTTCCTTTCTCTTTATCCCCAATGCTAAGACTAACTTTCAACAATAAAATGAAACATTTTGATTTATGACAAAAAGGTTAGTTAGAAAAGTCACATATTAAATTTTTCAGTGAAATCTTTATCCTTTGATTATGCAGTTGGTTGAGCATAAGCATTTTGATTCACTTTATTCCAATTTAACACCCCATTGCAGCTGACCCAAAAGCTGACTTTTTTATGCTTTGTATCCCTAGGAAAACAAAAAATGCAGTGATACTTGTTAAAAATTTGCATAATATATGTTTCAAGCTTTTGGCTTAGCAGAAATGAAAACTAGAACAAAAGTCATGCAAATATATAAAGGCTTGATAGATTCTTTTTCTGAAAACCAGTGATGAAATTTTTTACTGCCACTTTAAATGAATTTGATAATTTCTGCAATATAGCAGACATTCACTATTCTGAAACTTTGTATTTATCTTAATAACATTGCTTGAAAAGTAGTTGCATCATAATATTAGACCTGAATCTTTGCTCTTTAGAATGATGTCTTAATTGCCCTATTTCTCTTTTTTCTTTTGTTTTGAAGTGATATTGTATGCTTTCTGTTGTGCTTTATAAGCAGTTACTATTATATACTTTGTCAAGTAAACAAAAAGAAAAATGGCATAGATATCCTCTTATCGTGTCTTTTATTATCTCCACAGTGCCTAATTTTTATAACCAGGGCAACTGGAAAGAGTTTCTGCAAATTATCCAAAGTTTCAAATATAAACACACTCTGAAATCCAGTCCTCGTGCAGAGCACATTTTAATGCTTTACATCCTTGTTTCTATATTTAAGGAGCTGGTCCAAAATCTGAAGCTCTAAATACATGTTAAACTTTTGTTTGTTTCAAAAAAGTTCTGTGACTCTGAAGTACAGGCTGAGGTTTAACATCCATTTTAAATTTACATCAGTTCTGAGATTTCATAATGTATGTGTGCAAGAGAGACAAAGACAGAAAGGAAAAACGCATGCAAAAGAGAGTCTAGCTTGGCAGGCATTTCATATTCTGTTGCTACAAGGCTTTATTTTGCAGGAAACCAGTCAGTAAGATTAACCGCATTATAAACTTTCCTGAATATACAGTATATTGTAGTAAATTTCAGTATTTTTCATAATCCCAATATGGTGTTACATAGTGCACAATAGCTTTGCGTTGATTTTTCTTTTCCCCCTACAAATCCTTTATTCCTGAATACCCAACATCTGTCCAATCACCCTGATACCTAATGTGCAGCAGATTGAAAGGGCAAGTTTCCCTGCATGGTTCCAAATGAAGGCTAAAATTATCAAAACCTCAACTTTTAACTTGACCACTTCATTCTCTTGAACTTGTGCCCTGCACAACCTCAACAGTGGAGAGGGGGAAGGGCACCGACATTCCATGCATCACTTCTTTTATTTTCTCTTCCTCTTGTCCCTCAGTTCCTTGCAAACTGACGCATCTCTTCCCCATTACCAGCCTCCTTAGTTTTGCATTTGCAGTAAAAAGTACATCCACTGTGTAATTTAGGGTAGCTTTCACATCTGTGGTATCCAGAGAAAGAGCAGGAAGATGTAGGTGGACAGAGAAATTATATGCCTTGGTTGGGCAAGAAAGTCTTTCCCATATTGGCCTCTTATGATAAAAAGACATGGTGACATAAGGATTAGAGATGGAAGATGCTTCTGCATTTGTGTACATTTAGGTGCATTATCTAATGGGCAAATTACTGCTATAGTGAGTACTGGATATATAGAATTTCAGTGTTGCTTGTATGTGTTCTTTTCAGTCTACATCGCTGTTTTCCACAGGGTTTGTAAGTTACATTCACAGTGTTTTTCCAGATAAGGATCATAAAAGGAGAAATTCTTTTTCATGTTTTTGGTTTTTTCTTATTTTTTTTCAAAGCAGAGACAACTAAATGTTCCTCAGGCTCAGAGGAACTTATAGAACGCTCAGTCAGCCTAATAGCAGTGAGTTGACTTCAGATGCATTTCTCACAGCTTCCCTTAGGAGTACCAGAAACATTTCCATACAGTTTCCTCTAATGTGCATGTTGTGAGCAGTTCTGAGAACGTGACATTGTCACCAAGTACTATAAAACTAGGAAATGTGTGGGTGGGATCCTGCCTGCCTTTGCCATGTGTGAGTGCCTTAGTTCCTTTGTCTTTGTCTGACACATCTCAGCCTCTGTCTTTAGGAGTTTAGTTGGATTTTTCTGTCTTCCCCTGTTCCTATCAGAGCCCTAGTACTGCAAGTGGTATTACGTCAATAAGCAAGCATGCTGGTGCAAAATTACTCAATCATTAGATGGGATGTGTGGCAGTGAAGATATTCTAGCTTTTACATTTTTTATCACACTAGGGCTATTTTTTCCTTCTTTTCCACTCTTATTATTAACCTTTTTATAGAAAATTGGCTTACCAAGAATTTATGAATTAGCAAGTCTATTATAATGATGAATGGTAATTACCATTTAAATCCTGAGTCATTCATCAACTTGTTCACCATATGTCAGGTGATACAAGAGTGCATGAATACTTGTCTAGTGAGTATTTCTCAAATGATTGTTATATTTGCCTGAACTTTGGACTTGAATGCCAAATACTAGATGAATAAAAGTTAAAATTATAGAAAAAGAAAAATAATTACATTTAATGTAAGCAGAAGGGGAGAGACAGCACAATAAGAGGCAATGCTGCTAGTGACACCTATTAGCATTAGACAATTATTAGCACATTTTCTATATAACTTAGGAAGAATAAATGTAGATTGGAGCTTTTTTGAAGATACACAGAAAAGCTCATAATTGCAAATGAAATCCTCATATAAGTTTCCTGGATAAGGAATCATTTTTAAAAAGAAAAGTCAGATTTGGGAAAGACCTTACCAATTGGCCTAGCTAGCCCAGTCAAGCCTGAAGCTGCTTGGGAATTTCAGCCCTCATCAGATGGAGTGTGGAACAGGTACCTGTTTCTGCCAGGATCCCAGAGAATGGGTATCTATATAGCCAAACCAGTTGAGTTCATTTGATCCTATCAGTCTCCTTCCTTGATGATCCTTAATGATGTAGGAAAAAATTGAAAGGGCCTAATAGCTGGACTGTCACTAAGCTTCCAAATCCAACCTGAGGTCTGCTAATGGGGTAGTGTTGGGACAATTTCACTTCATCTGTCAGTGCCAGACATCTCAGGGGTGCAAATTCAAGATTTATGGCTCCAGACTTCTGAGTGCATCTTCTCACAAAAGACAAAACAATACAATGCTATCCTCTGTGTCCCCCATAAAAAAATCATATTTTCAAATATGAGTGAAATTATTGTAACAGGAATGGGTGCACATTTTATGTCAAGTGATAAAGACTCTAAGGACAAAGTTAACATTAACAATTATCACTTCAACTCTCTTTTCATTTTGATGTACTGTATCTCCGCTAGGTTTAACAGCTCATAAACTGAAGCCAACTTTCTGAATGATCATTTAATTCTTGAAATGTAACCACATACTAGGAAAAAAATACTAAGATATTAATCCTGGTGGCAGACAGCAAATGCTAGACCTAGAAGCTTAATGGTGCTAAGCTGAATGGAACACACCAAGTCTGTTATCCTAACAAAATACAGTCTCTGTCTCTGCACAGGTTGGAAGTGTTCTCTTGCTATGAGTATCTGAACACAGGCAAAAATAAAGTAACAGTTTTAAAATGAGTAATCTTGCAGAGCTAAATTGAGATGATCTTGTTCAGCTTATCTAGCTGAATAAAAAAAAAAACAAACCAAGAATATTGTTTTAATCAAAGGTCTGTTGTTCTATCAACACCCAGTTTTCTTCATTGTGCTAAAATTGCCATTCTGCTTTATATTATTATTGCCTCCACTTCTGAGAAAAAAAATGAGTTTTTTATTGCTGTTCTGAAATTATTTGTATGCAGAAAAATGTTGTTGAAGTTTGGAGAGAAAAGAAAGAACCACAGAATTTCGTGTTGGATCCTCTTACGTTTGGATCAAACTATGACTAATGGATGACAATCCTTCATTCAGCTCACTACAGAAATTGGGAAAGGTGTCTACACAGAGGTGGAATTCACTGCCAGCCTATACCTTAGAGTGAGTGGCTTTGTGTACTTTAAGTAGAATCAGGTGCTGTACATTACAATTAGAGATGCTTTCTTTACTTATTGATGGACTCAATTAGATATAATTTTTTTTTAAAGAGTGTTTCACATCAATGATAAGATGCTTTTGGCTCAGATGCCCATGGTTCAGATACCCTTGGAAATTATAGAAGATAAACAAATGGAAGCCTAGGGAAGAGAGCTAGGGACAAAATTAATCTGCAGTCTAAGAGGAAGAAAAATGAAGGAGGGAACATGGTAGAATTTTTTAGGGAGAGAAATTTTGAATAAAAATAATCACTAAAAGCATAAAGGCACGCAGCTCTAGGAAGAGAGGCAGGATTTGTGACCGTCAGTTTCAACTGTAGACTTGCAGAGCAAGCCTTTACTCAGACATAAGGAAAAATACCAGAATCATTCTCTCTCCTCTTTTGTATTTTGTAGAATTAAACCAGACTATAAAATATCATGTTTGTTTTGGCGTCTCAGCAGGTATCAACAAAGAGTTTGGGTGCCTGCAAAAGTCATCCACCATTCAGACCTATGCATTGAGCCACAAATCTGGTAAAGATAACATTTCTGTTTCTCATTGAGGAAAAACACGGTGTAATAATCAGGTGAGTGCTCTTTCAAAGAAAATGCGAAAAAAAGTCCTGTATGGTGGCAGATACTATATCCCCAGATCAACAAAAAGAGCAAAGATTCCCATTGACACCTCCCACCAGAGGCCCCAGTATTCCTAAGGCTGCCTCTGTATGTCAGCATGTGAAGTTGATCTTTCCCAGCTGACGCTGAGCTGAAATTTCTTGGAGGCAGCTGGGGTGGAGGTGTGCCAGACAACCTTAAAAAATAAATCAGTTACAAGTGAACCAGGGCAACCCCAAAGGCCCAGAGGTAGGGCGGGTGTTTTGCTACACGAATTACTAATTAACTGTGAAAAGTTTTGAATGGTCCCAAATTTTTTTGTGAGTACCAGCTACCTTTTATAAAAAAGGCCGTAAAAAGAAGGTAGAAAACACAGTTCCAGTAACTGAAATTAAGCATACATAGTTTGGAGGGGGGAGGTTGCAGAACCCCAGCCCACAAGCAAACCCATTCTAGTTTTATTTTAGTTTTAACTTTATGTGATTCTTCATGTCAGAGTGTTCTTTTTCATAACTCATCTGACATAACCAAGTGATGCAAATTTTTTATAACACTTACTTCTTTTTATGCCCATTCCCCAGTATTTTTTTCCAGACAAATATTACTTCAGCCCACAGAAAGCCTTTGGATTCCTATCTACTCAAAACCTAACCTGCAATGAGGAGGCTTGAACCACTTGGAAAATCAGGTACTCTTTACTCTGCCTTGGGGTTCATACTGCAGGAGGCAATAAGTATTCCAGGCCCTACATTTTTAAGATTAGGGGCCTCAAATGACAGTAGGAATTGTACTAAAACAGCTTGACTTTGGATAACTAAAGTAAAATAATCGTAGTTTTCATATTTTTAAAGCCATTTGAGAAACTATAGGAGCCTTAAACAAGTTTTATCAAAAGTAAACAAATTAATTGTAAAACCTTGCAGCACTATATCTATTAAGATTAGAAGCTTCACACATCCATTAGGGTCTGAATATATTTTGCTGACCTTTCCAGGTAATATTTTCCAATGGAAAAATCAGTTTATTTGCATAATTTTGGTAAAAGTAGTAATCGGTAAACTGTGTAACGTTTCATAGAGGAAGGGGGTTTCCACAGCTGCCTATCTCTACCAGACACAGCTATCTGTTACCTGAATTATAGTTTATTGACTCAGGCTGGGCAAAATTTCAGTTGCGTGCAGTTTCTGCCAGCACCCAACTTAGCTATGCAAGACATGTCGATGATTATAGCTCATGTTTACCTCTAAGATGACAGAGAACAGAGAGATATGAACCACTGAACCACTGAATTGGTCCTAGATTGTACCAGTCTAACTGGTAGGAGGTGAAAAACAGGGACAAGTAGGTGCCTTTTGTAGTTGATGAAGAAATGAGTTACTATGCCTGGGCTACATTAATGGCTGGTACTCTTCCATATCCTTGGAATTTTTCTATGCCAGGCCCCAAGCTATTTGGAAGAGGCTTTAAGTCACCTTCATCTCCTCACCAGGGTCCTCCTGGGAGTCTGTCTACTGCATCCCTGGTTCCTTGAAGCCTTGAGAGGCACAGTGAGCCAATGGCAGTGCCAGTCCAGGGTGCTTCAGTCCTTAGCAATGCTGCATGCACCAACAAAGACACAGAGCAGGTGTTAGAGTCCAAAGAAAAAATGGCACATTGCAAAACAGGCTTAAGGTACACTGCCTCACCAACATTATGCACTTAAGAAACACCTGGTTTTCTTCAAGGTCCTCTGTGTGAGTTCCTGAAAATTACTGTGTATATATATATGCCTATAGGTACATGCAATACTATATTGTATGTGTATAGTATACATTTACTTCTTATGTTTAAAAATAAAATTAAAAATATAAAGAAAAACAGATGCTCAGTGAAAAACACCTAATTATGATATGCTTAGCTTTCCTGAATAAGTACATGAAAAGGGTTGAAGGTAGAATAAGAAATGTTATTAGATAAGATTAAGATTCAGTCTGAGGGGGCTATGTGTGCAATCAAACACAAAAGAGATTTTTCTTTTTCCAAATTGTTGCTGGCAAGGGTAGAAGAAGAATCAGATTCAACTGTCTTTTAAAAATATTTATCCCATTCTCTTTGTTGTTGTGGGGCTTTTTGTTGTTTTGGTTTGGGTTTTTTTACCCTTTTTGCTTTGCCAATGGGCATCAGGAAGTTCTTGAATCAAGCTAGAAATATGAACAAAGATTTTAGCTTAGGAAACATTTTCCCATAACAGAAGTAGACAATTACTATGTTTTAAGGATTCATTCAGCTACCAAATAGATAGTGCATAAACCAGTGTATATGATCCATAAGAGCCACATGTGTAGGAGAAATAAAAAATTCTAAGACAGAAGTTGACTTATTGAATTTAGGTTAAAAATTCTCACACTTGAAGTACTATTTTAAAGGAAACAGATTTAATAAAAACTCAACATTTAATCAATTTGAAGATAAGATTTTAACTAAAATACATCACTAGAAAATCAGTGGAATTATTAATCTATTTTCAGAATGAAATCCTGAAAACACCTCATTTCATTTTAAATTAAAGAGTTGTTAAAGAAAATGTAAATAAATTTTTCAAATCTTTGATTTGATAGATTTACTACCGTGAATATAAACAGAAGCAGATGGATTTGCAAGGACTATAAAAAGAAAATGCATCCTAAAAATGGATATTGCCTACAATGCATTGACTTACTCTAATACCTACCAAACCATCTTTAACAGTAGGATTTAAATTGCAAAGTTGACATGGCCAGTTTCCATACCTTGACTTTTCCTGGTAAGGAGATCCCTGATGTGGAGGGGACTATTACTAAGATTCTGAAGTTATCCTCTGCACTGAATGAAAAAAATATTCATGCCTTTAGGGGTTGTGGGTCCTTGCTGTGATTTACATAACTTACTGTGAGCAGCCATGGCAGACGCCAATTATAGAGAACTTTGTAACTGCTCTACCTGTAGCTCCCAGTGGAAGCCATGTTTTTGTTGTATTAAATCTGTACAAAAATGACAATGGGGGGAAAGGAAAAAAAAAATGATGCCGTGAACATTATATGTAAACCTTTGGGAACAACAATATATGTATTGTGGTGCAACAGATAATGCAATTTTGCTCAGCATTTCAGGGATCATGCTAGCCAAATGAAAAAAGAAAAGAAAAAACAAAAATAAGAACAAGCCGAGAAATCCAAAAGAGGCAGGAACTGTAATGTCACTTTGCCTTTCACAACCACTGCAGTTTTGTAAGGCAAAAGTTGGAAGCTGAAATTATTCCTGCTACATGTTTGGCTTGGAAAGGAAATGTGGCCAGGTAAAAAAAATAATACATTTACCAAAGTGTCATCATATGCAGTGCAGGGAAGAAATTCTAAATGTCAGCCCAAATTAAAAAAATAGTGCTGAAAACTGTCTCAAAAGCTTATGGCATTTGTGGAATTAATATTCAGTATGGAAGTAGTTTTTCTTTACTTTAAAGTTCGGTGTACCACTAAAGAGCTCCTGCACAGCCTGAGCCTAAGCTGGTGGGTAGCTGGGACCTGCTGCCACCTCCAGTGGAGAGCAGGGAAAGGTGGAGGCACATTTCTATCTCTCTGTGTACATGGCCTGGCACAGAAGCGTCAGCTATCACAGCTACACATTTATCTAGACTTCTTCTGGGCTTGAGAGAGAAAGGAGAAGTAGTCTTCTGTGCCAACAAGGGTGCAAATATTGTGCAAATATTCTGTGTACCAGGCTGTGCTTGGAGTCCTGCTGCAAAGTGGCCTTCACCAGCTGGGCCACCTGCTCGATGAAATTTCACCAGTGCTGAGTGGAGTGAGCATGCTGGGGTGCCTGAAGCTGCCCCTGGATCACAGCTCAGACCTTTGTCTTCTGAAAGCCCTGGAGCCCACTTGAAATATTTCTACTGGGGATTTACAGGCTGACAGGAAGCACTTTGCTATTGTGTTCTCAGTGCTTCTGGGAATGTTAGAAAATAGAAAAAATACTTCAATTTTTGACTTGTGTGTCAAAGAAAACCAGAATGTCCTTTTAAATAAACAAACAAGCAAGCGACCACCAAACCAAGCAAACCAAAGTGCCAATGACCCCTTCCAAAAAATACTCACCAAAACCCACAAAACAAAATGCCTTTAAAGAAGAAAATAGGAGTAAGTTAGGCTTTGTGTCTTAGCTAGCACTGCAGGTGGAAGGATGGAAGACTGAGCAGAAGGCGAAGGATACAACAACCTTTCAGATAATCCATGACTCTATGATGCTATGACTGAACTTTGAACCTTAGTGTGAGTAGAAATATTTTGTTCTGCTTGTGTTTCAAATTAACTTTTCAGTTCCTACCATTCCTAGATACTCGGGTGGTAGTTTATTCTGAATTGAACAGGTATCTACTATATTTGGTGTTGTCCAAAGCCTTAAATTTCCTCTTTTCTCTGTTCTTGGTGTTATAATAGCCTTTTGACCTCTGGAACCAAGTAAAATCACTTTTGGAACATTTTGAGAATTTGGAGTGACTCTCAGTGTGTTTAATCTTAATGTGTAAAAAAACACTTGGAAAGTGAATTGACAGAGTTGAAAACTGGAAATTGAGACCTCATGCTCAGTTCTTTTGTTCATCATTAGGACTTGCCCTTTTGGTTAACAATCCTATATAAAAAAAAATGGTGAAAGTGGTTGTAACTGAATTAAAAGTAGATCCTATTTTGTCTCCTCTCTTGCATGAATCAATCCTGTCTGCAGGATATAACCTGAAGGGGAAGTGTTGCTCACAAGCTTTGCAAATTTTCACATGTGCTGAAGTCAAAAGGTCTCAAACTCTCTTGTGTTTCAAGAACTAGAATTGATGGTCTGCTCTTTCTGCATGCTCTAGACAAGGAGGAAAATGATGGATGAAATCCACAAAGGGCTGAATTAATTTGTCAAGATATGTTAAAATTAGTCTAAAATATCTGTAGCTTGTTGCTATCTTCATCTGGAAAACTGAGCATGTTCACCTCTCAGCACTGGCAGCAAACCAGACCAAGGACACTTTGTGAGATTTTTTGGTTTTGTCTGGACTGAGCCACAGAAGAATGTCACTGTGAGTCCAGGAGCCTAATACTCTAGGCGTCCATCATGGGGCAAGCCCTGGTCCATCCCAGAAAGAAGTTTCTGTTCAGCTGGACCTTCTTTCAGCATGGAATAAGAAGGACTTAACAATCTGTGCATGCCAGCTCCATAATGCTGCTGGTGAAAACAGACAACTTTATGGATAACTTATGCTATGATGGTTTCATTACATACAGCAGTGAAGTCAGTAATTTTCAGCATTGAATCATATACTAAAAATTCTACAAGTCTAAATGTGATTGAAAACAGGGAAGCGAGTACAATATTGATAAACAGTAGGACTCTGCAGTACCTCAAGAGCCTACAAAAATCTTGCTACCTGAAATTCAGAGCCTTAACCAGTTCACAGGATAGGTCAAAGAAAGATTTTTTTTCATTTTGCTGTCTGTGCCCCCTCTTAGTCTCCCTTTGTGCATCACACCTCTGGAAAGTGCCATCATCACAAAACCAATGAAAAAACCAGTCATTTTCATCATGATACCAGGGACACCAGGTTATAAAAATTTGCAGGGGAGCTCACTCCAGACGCCCATCCTACGTGATGGGACTAGAGCTGTTGTTTTCCAAGGACCAATGCTTGCAGACATTTGTCATCTGTTAAGTCCCTAGTAAAACCTAACAATATTGTAATGTTAACTAAAGCTATATTCATTGTATTCATTCCAGGGCAGGTGCTATCCCACAAACATCATTGCACATTTTATTGAAGGGAGTGACATGGTGACTTTTGAACCTCTAAGCATATTTGATTGCTGTTTTAAAAATTTAAGCACCTTTTTAAGTTCCACATATTTCATTTTTTGCCTGTCTAAAGCTGAAATAGGATGCTGTTTCAAACATTGCCTCATGTTTATGAACAAGGCAAGGTGCTTTTTGAGCATATGATATTCTACTATAGCAGAAAGAAAATAATTTTATAGAGTGTTTTTGCATATGCTATTAAGATTCAAGTCTTGATTTCTTCCCCTTCTAAACAGTGTCCCAAAGACCTGTGGTATCCTCTGTGTTAAGTGCCGGGTTCAAGAGATTAAGGGCAATGACTGGCATCTAGTTCACTTTTATTTCCATTTCAGTGCAACCTCACATCGCTATACATCTGTTTTGTTGATTCAGAAGAGCACTTGAGATGCTTTACAGTTGATTTTGACAAGTGCTACAATTTGATATGGGTAGATAATTCTTGCTGAGTTGATTTCAAAAGTACAGAAATTATAATTTTGAGTAGATATTACCTTTCTTTATGATCAGAATTTTCATGTAATATACTGTGCACTTAAGGTTCTTAATCACATTTTCTTTTTTTAAACATTACTTTCTTTCCATCTAATCAAGTATTGCAAATTAAAATATTGTTCTAAATATATCTTATATTTTTTTTCCATGCACTGTGGACAGCTCATACAAAACCCACTTGAAAAAGTGGTCCCTCCTAACCTTCTCACCAAAACTATTTGGTTTGGAATTTAATTAAGCAGTGAGATAGGACAGACTATATGGCAAGGTTGATTAATGCACACCTTGGGTGCATTTCACCTCATGCCTCCAGCACATCTGAGGTGTGGAGTAATCAGTTCAACTGCTTAGTCAAAGTATCTTAATGTGATTATAAGATGGGCATTTGTTAAAAAATAAAAAACTCAAATATGACAACATATCCTTACACTACTAAATGTCACACACCGAGATGAATTTTGGACAAAACAAAAAAGTAAATAATTTAATTAAATTCCTGGTTTAAACTAAACAGAATTATTTAGCTGAAATGTTTTATGAGGTGAAATATGGGTGTTCCATGCTGGTCCCTCTGCACCCCCAGAGTGTGTAAAAACAAGTAACCCATCATCACTCCCAGCTTCTGACTCCTTCCTTTTTCCTCCCTCTCCAATCTAATTCTTTTCTCTCTTTCTCCTTTTTGTTTATTTATTGTTCTTCTGCCCCAAGCATTTCTCCCTGACGTCAGTATTTACCAGGCATAAGCCTGTGCTCTCTTGTACTGGTGGTCCCCAGGTGCTCTTCAGCACATGAATTGATGAGGGAAGGATCTGTCCTTGGCTAACCTCTGTGAACACTGCAGTGGGGTTAACTCCAGATTTACACCATGCAATTGACAGATTAAGTAGTCTCAGTTGGAGGCTTTCAACAGAAATTCTGGTCAAAGAAATATGAAGTAGGATGGGCAGAGAAGTCTTTAACTTTCAGAAGTGACAACCATCACAGGTTTGTTTTCATCTGAAGGAGATTGGACTAATTTATATTTTTAGCAGAAAATACTGTCAGAATGTAGTCCAAGAAATAGCAGTGTTACACATCGTGTAACGTCTGTATTCCAGAGATATACAAGACAAAGCATAAGCTTCCACCTCACACCTTCGTGTGCCTCTCCCAAAGGCCTGGTGTCTAAATATCTACTTATGCTTGTCTGGGCTGGGACAGAGTTAATTTTTTTCACAGCAGCTGGTATGGGGCTGTTTTGGATTGGTAATGAAAATAGAATTGACAACATAGGGAAGTTTTAGCTATAGCTGAACATCTTTCACAGCATTAAGACCCTTTCTGCCTCTCACCCCGCCCCACCAACGAGGAGGCTGAGGGTGCACAAGGACTGACCCCAACTGACCAAGGGATATTCCAGACCATAATATCATGCTCAGCATATAAAGATGGATGATGAAGAAGGAAATATGGGGTGATCTTCAGAATGGTGGTGTTTGACTTCCCCAGTTACTCTTACATGTGATGGAGCCTTGCTTTCCTGGAGATGGGTGAGCACCTCCCTGCCCATGGGAAGTGGTGAATGAAGTCCTTGTTTGTTTTGCTTGCATGCATGGCTTTCATATTATCTATTGAACTGCCTTTATCTCAGCCCACAGGTTTTCTCACTTTTACCCTTCCAGTTCCCACCCCACTGTGGGGGACCGGGTGCATGAGGCTGAGCTGTTGGCTAGGCTAAAGCCACAACACAGTAGTGAGACTCTCATCAAGTTCAGCCTTGTTTTACCCTCAGAGAGCAAATTTTACACCAATATTTGCACTTACTGTCAGAGGGCTGCACTGCTGCTGTGGGAGAGAAGGCTCTCCCACCCCACAGAAGGGATTGATCAGCTGAGACCAAGGGCCTCTGGCAATTGCCTGTGGCTCCATGAACTTCAGTGGGTGGTGTGCTCTGGCATCCTTGTAGGTCTCAGTCTCCTTTGTCCCTTTGAAAAGAGAATTTCACTGGAAGTTTCTGAGTTTAAGCTAGAGGAGTTTCTGAAGAAAGGGAGTTTTTTTGTTTGTTTTGTGGGTTTTTTTCCTTTATTTTTAATTTTCTCTCAAGAGAAGAGAATACAGCCTGGAGTTTTTAAAATATCACTGAAAATGAGAATCTGCTCTGTTGTGGGGGAGTGTTAAGGGTCCCTAAGGAGCCAAACAGACTAGCAAAGGGGAGAGAAGCGTCTGGAGTAGTGATGGAGGGAGGACAAAGCAAGCAACAAAAATAACAAATTAGAGCTGAGGCTATTATACAGAAGGGAGCAGAGGGAATCTAAAGAGCAGAAAGGGAGAGGCATACATCCAAAAAAAAAGTAGATTAGACCAGGAGACAGGAGGAGTGGGGATGGGAATGCCAAAAAGTTCAACTTCACATCAAAACCAAAAAACAAGGGTCTGAAATGGCACAGTCTGCTTAAGTCTACTCCTTACTGATGCAAGCAGACCCACTGAAGCTTTTCAGATATTCATTTAAGGGCTGCAGGAATGATTCCCATATTCACCAAAGGATTTCTGATCCATGCTCGTTGTGTTCACGCAGTCATTGCAGGACTGGATTGCCCCACAACACCCCAGCTCTGCCATTCACTTACCTCTATTTAGAATCTTGCTATGGGGTTTTCTGTTGTTCTGTTGGCCACAAAACTTAAGAGGAATTTTAAAAATATTTTTAAAAGTCTATTAGGAGACATGGGCTTTCCTCTTCTGACAGGTGCATGTGAACACTTCTGTCTAGCACAGACTGGATTTCTCCAAATTCTGCAGTTCTGGTACCTGGATCAGCATTTTAAAGCAAGAAAAGTTGTCAATTCAGACATTGGTTTGGTTTTTTAATAAATACATTCATTTTAGGTTTATGGTGTTAGGCATAAATATTAGTGATTTCTAACTGGAGATTTAAAACTAAATTCCTTTTCACTTGTGTTAAATAAGCATTCTGTACTCTATTCAGACAAATAGGTTTTTTTTCTAGTCAGTAGTCACATTGAGGTTTATAGGGTCATACACATAAATTAGGAATTGTTGAAGAAATAAGTGTTTATGCAGGACCCATCGGATAAATAGCAGAGAAAAAGCAAGTAAGGTTATTCATGCAGGGCTGCTGATATATATACAGTGTTACTCACCAAGCTTCCTCTAGTGTTACATTTGTATTCATGTATGTCAAAAACGCAATGTTATTTCTTTTTAAAATAAATTGGAAGCATAAGTCTGTGGTGTATGATTATTTTATTAACTGATAAATCAGCTAGCTCTCAAGGGTAGAGAAGAAACTTATTTATTTAATTTACAAGTAAACTGTGTCCATTCCCCACTCCCTTCCTTTGTTAGAACTACGCACTAAGAAATTCCAATGTTTCATATTCTGGTTGTTTAAATGTATTTTCAAGAAGTAAAAAAAAAATAATAATTACTTCAGTGTAAACAAAATCCCATAAAATATAAACAAGTGTAAACATTGAGTGTGTTTTCAGTGGACATGTGCTTCATAGTCATATACTGTACTTTCCTAACTTAGGTACACAAGTCCATACTTAATACCTCTAAATAGTACAGCCTGACTGACAGCATGGCTGAGTGCTGGCAGTTTCACACCTATAAATTCTCCATTGAGATCCAGATGGGTGAATTAGGGAGATGCCCCTCTGCATACAGTGTAAAAATTTGAATAAAGGCAGATCAAATACAGGTTTGTGGGGTTTTTTCCATGGCAAATCACAGGCTTTTCTAGAAGATGTAAGAGTTGAGAACTACTCGAGAGCATTTTCTTATCTTCAAACACTTATAAAAGAGGGTTATTCCACAATTATCCATTATGGGGACAAAACTTCATCAGTTAGGGAATAACTTTTTTTTTTAATTTTGTCTTAGTTGCAGAAGCTCACTCTAATTTCCTGTTTCAAACAATTTACTATTAAAAATAGATCCTTTATGTTCTCCTCCTATATACGTTAAATGAAGTATCCCAGTTTAACAAAGGAGAAATATGTTCTCTGGCCTACATCACAGGTCTGTTCTCTCCCATGCTCAGCCCAATCTGAGGGCTTTTATAGTCATGACTAGCAAGTCTGTGTCTGTACTTGTGGTATCAGTTGCTGTTGTCCCATCTGCAATTGAAAATCAGGTACCAGTTATGCTCTGTTACCTCCAACAGGTTTGAGTCCATCTTAAGCCCATAGAACATATATGCCATAAATAAAATTATGGCAACAACAAGAGAGGGTAGGAATGTAATAGGACAAAAACTTGCTGGAGAAGAAGAAATTACAATCCTAAAGAGCACATTCACTGAGTATATGAAGTTTGTGGTAGGTAGAAAATACAAGCTTATAGATGAGATGTATAGGAAAATAACTATTGAATGC
>VXBU01002271.1:201835-224335 GCA_013400315.1 Bombycilla garrulus
GTTTTTTTTTTTTTTTTTTTTTTTTTTTTTTTTTTTTGTTGATATGCATGAAATCCACTTTTAATTTTTGGACAGGAATTTTTTTTCAGTTTTCAAAAAAAAAAAAGCATGCATTTTGATTCTCGTTAAAGGTGAGAACCTTCTTCTTTAGCTGTACTTTTCAGGAAATTCTGGTGCCAAACCAATATACCAATGCAAATTGACTATTTAAGCTTAAATGAAGATTTGCATGTAGTCACTTGCATTTGAGCTTGAGCTAAAAAAAATTAATTTAAAAAGTAGTCTTTTAACTTTCTAATGTTCTTAAAAGATACCAGTGCCTAAAGTCAGTTACCCTGAAAAGAGGGCAGGAATGGTTTTTGGAAGTGGGATGCAGCAAAGAGCTCATGCATGCCCAACATGTACCCATGTGACATATACCCACACACCTGTTAATGCACAGAGAAAACAGGAGTCATTTTGTCACTGCTGTAAAATCAGTATTGGACAGATTAATTCTGGCCTTTCATCCAGATCTGCTCTTTCAGGAGAGCTCCTCAGCACAACAGTACCACTCTGCAAGCTCCTTCACAACAGGTTTTTTTCCCTAGTGCTAAACATTCCTGTGTGCAGCAAGTTCAACACCCTTTACAACTTTTCTCTAGGGACAAGTACTACAAAGGGGTTGTCTTTTCTAAGGTATGTCAAGGCCTGAAAACCCACTAAGTGGTAAGTGTACAGCTCTGACCTGACTGAAGCAGCAGTGGAATGCAGCCTGCAGAGAGCTCTCAGCTCTCTAGCTATCTAAGCCGTTCACAAGTTAATGCCTCATGAAGGGAAATGCTTCCCATGAAATTCCTTTAATTGCTGTTTAAACAGTAAATAATCCAAAGATGGGAAGGTTTACTTTCACTGAAATATATTATTTTGTTCATTTGAAATTAAGTAAATTGTCAAATTGGGAGTACTGTATGCAGAAAATAAAGGCAGGATTCTGCTATAAAGTTAGGGAAGGTTAAAAACAGAAGAAGGAATTAGGATGTAGCAGAAAAAACCTGTAGAACACAGCTGAACTGAGGTATTTAAGATGAATCAAACACACCACTATATGTATCATGGCTGAATGATAGCTTCTATACATACTACATATATTTCAAGTGCTTAGGTTCACACAGCATACTGCAGGAATATGGTATTTATAATATAAGTATATATATAAATATACATTTATAATATATACAAGTATACACACACATATATAGTTGTGTACACATGTACATATATATATATGTATGTATAAAAATAGAATATGGAAGATAAGTATTGCTGGTTATAAATAATTTCTAACAATAGGCCTGATTTTGAAAGTGCGTGTTTTTCAATACATATGTATGTTTTATAGAGAGAGAGACTTGTGTCACTGTCAGGGGCAGAGCAGAAATGTGGATTGAATGGTGAAATGATATAACCCCTCGTGTGTCATCTCTCTAGGAATAATCTTTCAGCATGACAATCCTATGCATTCAGAAGTATTCTGGAAGTTGCCATTGAATGGGAAAGTAAAGATTACTGTGATGCTGCGCTTCTGATGGACAAACAAGGGAAGGGCTGATTTGGGTCAGATAACTCGCTTGGCAGTCTGACACATGTTCAAACTCTAAGCCTGCAAAACTGGGCAGGAAATTCTCTCGGAACAAACTTTTCCATTGTTTTCCATGCTCCCACTTCCAGTGCCAAATACAACCCGCAATTTGAAAGGTGTGTTGAAACAAAAAATAAGTAAAAAAAATTTACTACATCCTTCCACTGTTCAGGGAGAACTCTTCTGGGGTTTGGTTCACTTTCAAGTTTGCACAGATTTTGTCCCAAATAGCTCACCTACTCTGCTTCTGAAGGCTTTCAGAATAAAAAAGTAAATCCAGAAAAACAGAAGAAGCAGTGTTCCAAACTAATGTATGTACTCTGTTAGGACCAAAATTTTATCAGGAATAGGTGTAAAATAGGTCTCTGTGATGATCCTTTGAAGTGAAGTGAGATTTCGTGCAGTACATGTATGCGGTTTATTAGGTGAAACACTGTAAGTTGAGTTTTCTAAGGTAAATTTCCAGTCTATTTTTTCAGCTGGATAATCTATTACATTTAGCTTTCCCCATTCCAGCCAGTGCTTGTTAAAACTTCTCTCTTTGTGTCCATGTGTTAAGATGATGGACAGTATTTGCTGGTCCCAGCTTATGTAGGCTTTTAACAGGAAAATCCTGGATCAATTCAACCTGCTTGAGCCAAAAATGCTGTAAATGCCTGAGTCTGGGGAATGGTTTCACAGTGATAAACGAACACAGGTAGTTTATGGAACTCTGCTGAAAAAAAGGAAAAAAATCTTCACTATTAACACATTCATGTTCATAGCATAAAATGTCTTAAAAAAAAAAAGTCTTAAGTCATCATTTGCACGTACCACTGCTCTAAAAGTCATTCAGAAGGAATGGCATATGCCAAACAATTAGTTCCCTGCTCATTGATGGAGCAGAAATATGTTTGTAGCTCAGGTTTTGTTTTCTGCTTCTGGTAGCTCTGAAAAAATTCACATATGGCCCTTATATTTTCACTTAGCATTTGCCTCTGTTTCTCCTTCCACATCCTTGATTAGCTGATCTCAGCATTATATCAGCGAATGATGCAGGGATATCACCATTTCTCTTTTCTTCCTTTTTCTGCTACTGTTGGTTTGTTTATTTGTTTTAACAGAAAAAAAGACAAAGTCTGACCAAGGAAAATCAATTTGTATGAATAATAAAAAGTAAAGCGGACAGAAAACAGCCCTTTTTATGAAAGTCAGTTTCTCCTGACATCCTCCACTGTAAACACATCCATGGGAAAGGGAAGAAAAATAAATAAATAAATAGGGGAGAGCCCGTGAATTTGACAGAAGAAGGTAGAGATTGAGGAGTTTCGCCAGAATTGAAATAAAGCAGAATAAATTAGTACTTCTCTTAGTGCATGTCAAACATCTTTGAAGTTTTGTGAAGTTATTGTACATAGTAAGAAAGACCATTTTCTCCCTGGATATTGGCTAACACAGTTGGCAATTGTACTTGCAAGACAACAGAGATGAAAGGAACAGCCAGTTTTTTCTCTGAGAACTCAGTGAATAATTTGCAATTAATAATTTAGTCGTAAAATGTCGCTTTTGAATGTTTCCAAACTGTTTGTGAAAGAGAGCTTAAAATAGGCACTCTTTCTTACCTAAAAATAGGTAAGAATTATTAGAATACATAAACATATTGCTCTGTACACTCCATACCAAAATTCCAAATAATGAAGTCAGACATCGTCTTCACTGACTTTAGTTGTTTTTTCCAGATATCAGCCTGGCCAATTTGATCTGCTCACCACTTCTAAATGGTAGCAGTGTTAGTGGTGATTTTCACAAATGATAGAAGTTAGAACAGCCCAGAAGCTGCACTAAATCACACCAGGACACAAGTAGAATTGAAAAAATAGGACTAAATTTAGGTGTAAAGATTGTTGAAAAGACCTTATCGCTTTCCTCCCCAGGTGAAATAGCAGGCATACAGAGACACATGAGCTGGCTGCAACTCACTTCATTAATCAAATCAATGTGAATTTCAAATTTCAAATATAATATCTGAATATACAATTTTAAATTGGTGCTGGTGCAGTTTCCAGCATTTGAATTACAAATTTGCTTTTTGCTAATCCATTCCCTAACAGAGATCAAACACTTGAAAATTCATGAAAAGCAAACATGAAAGGGTCACAAACATGGTCAAATGTTACCTGGCTGTTTAATTCAAATGGATACTCAAAGAAAATGTTTCCGATATTTGTTCAGCCCCTTCTTTCTAGTTAGCTTAAAAAATTAAAGTTAAATGGCAGACTAATACTATGTGCACATCAAAAAAGGAAAAAAAAAAAGAATCAAGGAGACTTGAAGATAGCAATACAGCAGTAAATCATAAAGACAGATGAGTACATCTAGAGTCACACAGGATATCAGACTGAATCTATGGATGTTCACATCCACAGTTGGTATTATAACAGTGACAAAAATAGCTGTAAAATTTGGAAGCAAGTTTAAATGTTGAATATATCTATCTCCATTGTGATAATCAGTTCTGCTGTATATTCAATGCCAGAAAAATGCATTCATATCCAAATACGCATTGATGCATTCAGCCAGTAGTCAAAGTTTAGCAGTATGGGTACACACTTTCTTTTTGTTTCACCGTTACAAGTGCTATTGACAGCAAAGTCAAATATGCCTTTAGCAAAAAGGAAAGAAGTAATGGGATTTTTGTTTCTCAAGTTCTGCCTAGTCACATTCAACACATATATTATTTTCCTACATTAATACAATCTACAAACAGAACCTTCTCATTTCAGTTTTTCACACATTTTCTTTGTGTGAGTCTCACTGAAATAGGCAAGCTGTAAGTGACAAAGCTTAGTGTCAATCTCATATGAAGTTGAGAAATGAGAGTTACAAAAGGAAAAAGCTAGTAGCCACAATCAGTCCTGTAGCTACAAACAACCTTTTTCACTTCATCAACCAAATTTTTACTAGAGGGATGATGTCACTCATCACTGATGTCACTGCTGTTTCTAAAGACATAAATTGCATTATGTTACAGACAAGTTCTTACAGGAGAAAAAAACCTCACAATGAAAATAATATTTGCCAGGAGAAAACCCAACTCTTCCACATAAATGCCACAGACTCCTGTTGTGCCATGACTGTTATAAGTCTAAGCATACCGCTTCTGCTTGTACAAGCTCTCTTACTTCTGTCAAGTCAGGTTTATAAGAACCTCTTCATTCAATAGCATATTGCTCTTTGCAGGTACACAGCTATTAGTGACTAAAAGACCACACAAAATGGAAAAAAAGGGAGGTGATCCTGTATCACACTCCATGTTCTTTCCTCCCATCTGTGGAAACCTCAGTTTATAGTCCAGCACTCCACTACTCTGCAGTCTCTACTACTATAGTCTCTCCTCTGCAGTCTACTACTTAGTCCAGCAACTTAACTGTTGAACTTGGTGACTCCACTCCTAGACATGGTATAGGGAAGACATTGTACCTATTAAAGATATGTATAATATGTTTTTTGAAAAAGAAAAACAGTTTGGGGTTTTTTTTGGTTTTATTGCTGGCCATAAAAGAGTATGAAAAATTGTGAAAAGACATGTAAGCATGATGGATCATCAGAGCTAACTTGCTCAAAGAATTCAAAATGATGGTTGCTATACAGGTAAAGCAGGAAGATCTCCCTAGTTATTCTGAAAAAATATGACAAAACAAAGAAGGATTAATTAACTTTTGTCAGTCAAGTGCTGCAACTAGCATGGAAAGAGTTGTTTGAGTCATGATGGGATAAAGTATGTTTCTATATAGCTTTCTATTTCA
The DNA here is from genome assembly GCA_013400315.1 of Bombycilla garrulus. Classification (NCBI taxonomy): domain Eukaryota; kingdom Metazoa; phylum Chordata; class Aves; order Passeriformes; family Bombycillidae; genus Bombycilla; species Bombycilla garrulus. The sequence goes on from VXBU01002271.1 coordinate 207,242, forward strand.
TTCCCTGTTTTGATAAGTTAGTGTTTTTTCTTGTCGATTCAGTTATATAAAATAAAGAGTTTTGTGAATAGCGACTTTGACTTTGTTTAACACAACAATTACTTCATGACTTTAGGATGGTTACTACAGGTCACTGTACTAGAGAGAAGAACATGAAAGCTTTGAATGGTGGTAACATAACCGATGACAGCATTCTGTTGGGGGTGAAAGCAGAGTAAACCAAATATTATCAGCACTGAAGGGTGAGCTGCAGCAGTAGTATTGTTTTATGGTATCCTTGTTTTCTTGTTCCTCTTCTCCTGCATGGAGGATTTCATAGCCTACTTTTTTCTCTCCTCTTCGCGCCCTTAAATTAATTAGAGAAAGAAAAGTAAAGAACTGGTCCCAGGAGTTTATTTTAATATTTTTCCTTTCAACATATTTGGTTCTTACTCAGCCAAAATCTCATAGACATTTTGAGACATATTTGCTGGACCAACATGACTGATTAATTTTATATTCGTCTTTCTACTGCCATGGAAGTGATAAAAGGATAAATAAGTGATAAATAAGGAAAAAAGTGATAGATAAGGAATCGGGTAAGTTCGGAATAGAGAACAGTATAGGTCGTCTTTTTTTACTCCATGCTTTGGCTGAATGTTGGTAATAGCAGAATTGAACTAAAACTAAGTAATTTAGAGAAGGCTATGTTATCTAAACTAAATCCAATCACTAACTTACATAGACCCATAGCTGGGTAAAAGCTGAGCCACTTATGACACTTCACTGACAGTCCTCAGGACAGGACTTCCAGATCTTAAACAAGTTTAGACCACATGTCAAACACTGACAGTATTTCATGCTTTTTATTTTTGGGGGGGTGAGGTGTAGGTTGCAGGTACTTTGTAGGCTGGAGACTAAAAGAAATCTTATGGTTTTCCAAAGGCTTACCAGTAATATTACTCAGTCACTCTGCCTCTCAACTTCCCACTATAGTCATTGGATATTCCTGCTTGAAATCAGTGCCACAAAAGCCATATCTTCTTTGATCTTTTATATGAAGAGGGCCAAGTCTTCTTTAGACTATTTTATTGCAAAGTTCTGTGTACATTATTGTATAGTTTTCACACACAAATATTTTTTTTACCATATTTCTTTGAGAACTTGAGATTTTTCGAATTCTTACACATTCCATCCTTGGGCTGTTTGATGTTTGCTGAAATGTAACAGGAAGTGCTCTAAAAACAGGTTTCCAGCAAATGCATCACAAAGTTTTGCAAAGCAATTGTTCTAGGATAAAGTAACTATTTGTGTAAATTATCCATATTTAACAGGTGTAAGACATTCAGGAATGGGTTATTTGTACTGAGCTACCATAATCTGCTATATTAATTATATTTTGTGGAATGAATACATTTAACTGTGATATACTGATTGTCTTTGTTCCATGCAAAGAGATTTAATTACGTTTGGAAAATGTAATTAATAATAAATAAATTATTTTAACTGCATAACATTAATTACAATACAATAAAAAAAGTCTAATTCCATTTGGAAGGTGTTAAAGTGATCTTAGCANACAACCTGGAATACTGACTGTATCCACAGTCATCTTGCTTCATGAAAGATATGGAATGTAAAAGCTCTGAGATTTTAAACAGCTTGTCTGGTGGCCTGTGGTCAAAGGTTAATGGGTTGTCAAAACCATTTCCTGAGAAGCTGGAGAAGAAGCTAACTATCTGGAGCCTCAGGATTTCCACTGATCTTGAGATGCCATGGAGCACATTCAATTTCATAACCAAATATGTGGGATGTATATGTTCCTAACAGTGATCTGTTCCCTTAAGCTTGTCATGCTGAAACTGTCACCAAGCTTACGACTAAGGTTTCTTTCTTCCAAATACTCTTCTGCTGATGACAATGTCTCAGATCACCAACTTTTTTGCACTCAAGAATATTTTTTTTAAAAAATCTGTCTATTGATGGGGACACTTGTATAGGTAATGTTCCTGTGATCACTCACACATTTACCATAATACTGTTTATACTCCTGAGTAAAGGAGATGGTAAAAGTCAAAGTTCTCTCAAAGGCATAATGAAGACAGCATGCAAACACTCAGTTACTGGTTTAACTGCCCCTGCTGGAAACAAACACATCAGAGGAGCAATGGGAAATATATCTTAAAATGATAATTTTTGTCAGTGATGCTACAGTCTGATATATAGTTAAAAACCTAAGCATCAGAGATCATAACCTCATTGCAGAACAGTGAGGGCATAATCCTTAAAGGTACTTGGCCATTCAACCAAGCAATAAAGTAAGCTTTGTTCAAGTAAAAAAAAGTCCAATTTTATTTAACAATAATTTTAAACTGTATTTGCAGAAAGAAGAAACTCAATCTCAAATACAGTGACTTTAAATCAGAAGCTGTCCACCCTAATGCCCATATAATGTATAGCATTATTTTGCAGAATGGTCAAAGCTGAGTCAACAAATGGCAAGTAAAGCCAAAAACAAATCTGCCAAAAAACACTGTGTTGAAAATTGAGATCAAAATTATGTTTTCTTGTCATCTTCAACATGTAACTTTGTATGTGCTTCCTATTATCAAATATCTATCTTATGTAAGCTTGTGTGCACCTACAAACATCTTAGTATTTGTCTGCATTTGCATAATCTGCAAAATGAGCTAAATAAGCAAGGTGAAATTTTTAAGGAAAATGTAATTTTAAAATTCCATATTTATTATAAGCAGTGACATGCGTGCCCTGAAGATAAAGATTTAGGTAGCATTGTTGAAAATTATATTGTTCATGCATGTTAAAAACATACTGTGGGATCCAGAACCATTATTTCTCTGTGTGTACCTATACATATTACTCTATATCGGTACCTCTATCTATACACTGGGATAGAGAAATATTAGCCAACAATAGATGCATCTAATCAAAATGTGTGTGAATGGTATGTACTATGCACTATCTTTTCTTTCTGCAATTAATTTAGAATTCAACGGAATAATATGAAGTCTTTTAACACCTTAATTAAACTTTTGTAATGCCTGTTTTACCAAGATGAATAAAATGCATAAATTGTATGAGGTGACATCTAATGCACACAAAAAAGAGAAATGTAAAAAATCAGAACAGTGGGTACATTAAACTGATTCTTAATAATTGAAACCAATTTAATCATTTGAGATTATTTTATTCTAGCTGACGTAATACTGTAGCAGTTTTATTCTAATTATAACCTGTTTCATTTTAGTCTGCCTTTCTAGTTAATTATTACAGTCAATTTGTAAAATGACATGGTTCCACATTTGCATAGGTCACTATTAAATAAATGAATAGCTGAAATTACTCTAGCATTGAAGTGTCAACTTTGGTAGAAGTCAAGAGGACTTCAAATGTTCTTCTAACACCCCTTGATGTGTTAATGACCACTATTAAACTGCAATTAAAAGGCCAGAGAAAAAAATGCACGAAACAGTTAATAGAAAAATAGCAGAGACACAATTAAAACACTTCAGTTTTTGACTGATAGAAAATAAAGTGATATGCTGAAAGAAATACAGTATGAATCTATGCCTAACACGACAGAACTGACAGTTTAATGATAACAAATCATAGGCTGCCTTTTTTGGAGCATTACACGTCAGCTTGACATTAACATCAGTAGTAAACAAGACAATGTAATGATTTTACCTTGTATTTAAATTGCTACTTATTACAGTACTAAATAATAGCTTTAAATAACTTGATGTCCAGGCTAGTCATGTACTCTGTTTCCATGAGACAGTACTGAAAGATATGTTTAAGTTTTTTGTCATCTTAAATAAAGGATATATGTATGTCTTAGCTGTGCAGCCTACCATGTTTGCATCTGAAACCTTTCCTGAATCCATAACACTATCATTAGACTTGTTTGCTCATGGGAAGAATGAGCAGTGATGATCAAGTCCTAACTCAAGACAGGTCAGACTTTAAGGTATGTATAAGTCCTAGAAAGAAGCTCAATTAATCAGAGGTATGCCAGGGCTGTCATATTAAACATTCTTACTTCAAAACCATACTTTACTGAGAGATAAACTGAGTACAGGAACAGTATATGTGATTCCAGAATCACATTCAAATTACATTCAACATAAAAATCAACATTATGTCTGGAAATTTAAATACATGCATCAGAAATTTCAAAGTTATAGTTCATGCAGGAATTAAAATTTGACCTCCAAGTGCATAAGTAGTACTTTTTATTCCTGTTACATTTTAATCATTCATATAATCTACATCTCTGCAATCTAGAGGAGTTATACTTGCCATGGGAAATATGAATTCTTCATTTTCCATTATTATCTGTGTGTTTTGTATGCTCATCTATAAAATTAAATTCGTTTATAGGTTAAATCCTGTTCTCAGTTGCACTGTGTACAACCAGGCTTGTTTTAGTGATTCAGTGAATTTAAGTAATTTCATTAATATAAAAATCTTATTTAGTCCTTCTTGTGCTACCTAGAAGAGTATAACTGCTCTTCCTAAAAGTTCATCTGTGATATTGCTTAAGCCATTGTAAATAGGCATTTACTTCTTAGATCAATGGACTAAATCACCATTGCTCCTTCTTATCACTGTTTCAATTATGCAAAATTAGCAAAAATATAGATCAGTGTGTTACCATTTTTTTTCTGCTTACTTCACACAAATAATTTGTATGCTTTTTGCATTCTTCTATAACTCAGTATGAAAACAAAACTGAAGTTCCCTTTTGCCTTGTGTTTACTTTATTAAGCATAAAATGCACTGTCAGGCAGCCACAAAAATTGGAAAAAAGATTCAAAAAATATGTTTCATGTTCTTATATGAGGACAAAATTATGGTTGCAGATGGTGTTAAAGGATGTTTAGGCATTTAAAAACATAGATAGGCTCCCAATAGGATTTTGAAAGGTTAGATTATTTTGAAAATCCTGCTAGGCACTGGATGAATTTCTTTGAAGTTCTCATACATGTGAAAGTTCATACAGTGGAGAAAAAAATGCACATAATCAATGAAATAATTGGAATAGATTCAACCAAAACCAATTCATGGGTAACAGAGATTTTTCCTATGCTCAAGTCTGTTTGTGTCCAGATCAATGCAGCTTCATCTGCTGTTAAAAGTGAGAGATACTATTTATATTGTACAGCTGCTGCACTAAATTGTCTATTATTTAAAGCTTCACTGTTTCAAAATCTCATTTCTTTAAAACATTCAAGGTTCTAGTCTTGCTGAGGACTAAACTACAATTGAATGTGAATCGGAAAAATTGAAAAGAGAAAACTATTTTATCATGTTCAAAAAATTTCTTTCTTTTTGCAAAAAATACATACTTTTCTGGGCTTTCTGTATTATAGTTTTAGAACTACACAGGATAAGAAACACTAAGAACACTTTCTTACTTTCTCAAGGAAAACATTAGTACAGATAGTGTGGTGGGATCTCAGGTTCACCAGAAATGTACACATACATGACGATGCTATATCACTTTTATAGGTTCAGAGCTTAACCTGTTCTTGCCAGTGTCCTCTGAAGTATTTCTCTCAGCACCTGTCAAGCGCAAAGGAAAGCCCAACAGCCCCTGTCCCGGTCCTTGTTCCCTGTTGGTCCAAGCACAGACCAGTTTACACCTGGGCTGATGCACACAGTCAGAGAGGCACAGGTGCTATCCTTGGGGTATTTTACAGAAATATTTTCCCTTGCCCTGGCTCTCAGAGCAGTGCTCAGCCTGTGAGGCCAAAACAAGGATGTTCACAACTGCCTAGCTCCAAGCTCCACTATGTACCACTGCTGGCCAGACCAGGGCAATAGAAAGAAGCAAGTTTATATTAAAGCACAGAGAGAATGTTATCATTCAACAAAGGGAATGCTAAACTTAGGTAAAGGAAGAATAGGGTTCATCATGAGGAGCTCTGCAAAAAAAAAGAAATTACAGTAATATTTGGGAAGCATAAGAAAGAATAAGCATAGTTTGGGCATTCTTCAAGAAATAACATAATAACTAAAGCACAGAAACAGAGATGCAGAATAATAACTCCAGGAAAGGGAGAAGATTAAATGTACCAAGCTTAGGTTTTCCTTTTAAATTATGTTCAAAACCGAAGTTATTTTAATTAATTTAAACACTGTAGTTAACGCTTGATATTAGTAAACATTTCTTAACAGATTGTTTTTAAAAATCAGTTTGGACACATTACAAATCAGTTCTAGTAGGCACATACAGGTGAAAACTTGGTGACAAAAAATGTGCTTTTAATGTTTGGGGGAGAAAAATAGGGACCTACAAACAACTTCAAACATGTCTGAATATTTTCACTTTGCTTTTAGCTTTCAGAAGAGTTTTGTAAAAATCAAACCAAACCAATCCAGCAAAACCCCCACCCCACCCAGTAATTGCTTTGGAAAATATTTTGGTTGACTTTCATGGTCATATTTTGAAAGTGGAACTTGATGTGGAACCAAAGGTACATATATGTAGGTGTGTTTAATTGTAAAGTTGAGAAAAATGTAGATCTATTTAAAGCAGGAATGACAGTTGGTGAGCTTTGTGATGTATCATCTTGACATGAACTGAATGAGTTAGATTAGTGACTGACACTAGCAATGTCAGAATTTACATTGCAGCACACACAAACTCTGTGGAAATATACTATTAGCACTCAGAGTAAGCAGGGATGAGTAATGAGATAAAAATTGACAGTGTCAATAGTCATATGCCCTCACAGTCAAGAACAATGAATTGTAGTATGTGTATGTATATTAATTAGTGTGTATATCTGTCTGTCTGAAATATATCTATAGTAACTTTAATTACACCAGATTTCAAGAAGCAACAATCCAAAATCATAGATAAGAAAGAGAATCTCAGTAAGGTCTACTTAAACCCTCTGGAGTATGATTTTTCTCTCTTGATATGATCAACTCTGCACATGATGTTGACATGCACTGCTTGCTCTATTTCACTCACCAGAAATGCATCTAATGTACACAGCTATACACTGGTAAAGGAAATACACTGTTTTAGGAGGAGTTGTTTTTAAAGCACTGTTTTTCTTGTTTGGAGTCAGAACAATACTAAGTTTTACAGAAGGCACAATGGGAAGGAAATACATTGTTACTGTAACGTATGCCCTAGCTATTAAAGAGTATCACAACTGAATGGTTAATCCTGCTTGATAAAACTTCTCTCCAACCACTATTTTCTGAAATATATTGATCAGGTGACTCAAGGAATTGGCTCCATAGTCTCCATCACTTTAGGGTGCACCAGTAGCACTGCAGATCATCCTGTCTCTGGCAGGAGCGAGGACTGTGGATATCTGGCTCAGGTGCTGTATGTGTATCCAACAGCTGCACCTCTGGGTCAGCCCTCACATGCTCAAAAGTATTCAGAGCCCTGGACTAGGCAGGGAGCAGGTAGTTCCTTCATATTGGTGACCATACAACATACTGGTGAGTGAGAAGTTCTATAAAGTTCCTCTGGTGACAGAGAAACCTGTTATTGGTGGCATATGCCTTTTCCTCAGTTTCTCTTTGAAATCACTTTGACAGTCTCAGATTTAAGTCAATACCAACTCTGCATAGCTACCAAAATGTTATAAGGATGAAAACTAGAGTAATGTCTCCATGGATAGACAATTATTATATTTTGCTCTTTCTCTCTACCAATATTTGTAATATCTTTACATGAAGTGGATAGAATGGCAGATTATTGTTTGCCACTAGTAGTGTCAAAAATAATGCTGTGTTGTATTAAGAAATTATGTATTTTGCAGTTCAGTAGCATAAATACAGAGAAATAAAAAATTGGCAAGAAGCTGTGCTTTCATCTTCAGCAGCCTGGAGTGGAGTCCTGAATATGTTCTCCTGGTCCACCAAATGCTCCCACAGCAATCTTAGAGTGCTGCAGGCATATGGTGGGCAGAACAGATCTTTAAAGATTAATTCCTCTCTATTTATTAAAAAAGAATTTTACACAACTTTGATGCCATCTAAAATCAGTAATTGAAATAGAAAAATAGTGGTGTTTCATTGCTGTGGAAAGTATGAAGGCAAAACCTTTAAGAAAATGGAAGCCATCAGAAAAAAAACTACAGTAAGATAACAAAGAGTAATTGTACTTCCTGTATGAAAGGAGAGCAAGAGCAATGTCTTATTTAGATTTCTATTTCCACTTTTTGAGAGGACATGAAGTAATGAGCATGTTGTATCTGCTGTGATTTTGCTTAATTTTCCTTCTTTTTGTTGCTCTATAAAACAAAGTTACCAGACTGATTTATGTGTCAGGTTTATATTTCTAGTTTTTCTAATGGAGCAATTTTATTTTAAAAGGTAAAACATATTTTTTAACCTACCAGTGACATCATTCTCCACATTGGATCAATTATCTATGCACTGAATAAAGTTTAATTGAACCCTTTTAAATCTGTGCAGCTGTTGTGCAGTGAAATAGGCAGGTGGATTATCTCATTAGTATTAATCTAAATGTTTTGTGGTCTCTGCACAATTTAATGTGTGTGGTGTATATATTTGGTAATAATTCTTTAGTTGTTAAAAATAAGTGCTACAAGAAAACTTTTATAATAATTTATGTAATATTTGGTTCTTAAACAGGATGAATTAAGGGCATTAAAATGACGAGTGATTCCACAAAACCTATTCCAGCAGACAGAATGAATGAAAGCATTAGTTTGAAAACTTCTGACCTATTTTAATTTTATTTTAGAAGTGCTCTGTTTTATGCATTGCTGTTACTATCAGGATTTTAGCTGGTTTTCCTTCCAATCAGCTTAGCTAACTTAAATCCTTTTTTAAGGTTCACCAGCATCAAACATTTTTACCTCATCTTCTAGGAATCTATTTTCAAAAGATATTATTTGTTCCTAGGACCAAATTCTGACACTGCTTACACAAGTGATTCAGGAATAAAGCTGAAAAAATGGGCCAGGACCACAGCATGTATAAAACACTATAAAGCAATGGAGTGGTATTAGCTTGGCTATCTGAGAATGTAGCCAATGATATTCAGATCTGAGGGTGGAGGATCTGTGGGAGTTCTGCTTGGGGACAATGTGTCTCTGAGCTACCACTGAACCTGCTGGATGCTAATGTCAGGTAGCACTGAAGTTGCTCAGTGAGAAACTGGCCTGGTGAATATATCCAGGATTTAAAGGTCAATTTTGTGCGTTTGCTCAAGTCCAATAAAGAGAGCACTTAGGCGGGAAGAGGAAAGTATGCTTCACAGTACTGCCAGAGGGGACCCCTTAGTGGGCACTGAGCTGAGTCCAGCCTTGTCAGCTCCGAGGGGGAAAGTTTAAAGAGCCACACAGGTAATCTGCTCCCACACACTGAGGGAGCTTGCTTGGCACTGCAAAGAAGGCTTCACTTGTGGAATGCACGGGCTCACTGTTCGTACAGTATACTGCCATGTTTCAAATTGGTTGATTTAAAACCTGTTGTATTTTTTTCTCTGCTTTCAACTTTTATTTGTACCAGAAACTTTCAGAGTTAAAATGGAGTTAAATGTTATTTTCAGTGCCCTGATCCATCTTTTAAATTTCATTCTAATCTCAGAAAGGTTAAGCAACAAATGCATAATATTCAAGAAAAGTGTAAAGGTATGCTTGAGAGGGCGTTACGGGGAAATTACTTACAGGAATGCCTTGTTGCCAACAAGCAATTCTGCTACATTTTATGTACCTCTCAACAGCTGACTGCAGAAGCTACTTCAGATCCAGCTCAGTTGTACAGCCTGGGGGATTAGTGAAAGAGACCACCCTGGAGGTTGTTAAATAGAAAAAATTGTGTGTCTGCCAGCTGGGGGCCGATTGATTGCTGCTTGTGTGTGTAAGGCAGTGATGAGGGGGAGGTGGAGAGGTGATGAGATTTGCTCCTGAACAGTTGGTTTTGTGAAGGACTCTCACTGCCTCAAAGCTGGTGAGGCCCTTGCAATTGTCCTATACTTTGTCCCTGAGTGGCTGCTAGATTTTCTTGCTGGAAAAATTTATGTGTGTATCATAGTCCTGAAGAAAATATCATTATTAGCAGTGAAGCGGCTTCTTCCTGCCTGGTACTGAGCACCTTCACAACACACTGCATTTTGCTGGCAAGAAGATAAAACCCTTCAAGAATTATAAGACTATAAGGTCCTTCTCCTCATCTGAGAAGGATTGCAACAAGAGCTTAGGGATTTCATTAAGTATTGTAAAATGGTGCATAGCACTATTTTGTTCCAGGAAAATAAGACTCTTTGCAGATGATTTGTGGAAATCATCTCTCTTTCTGGCCCTGAGGAAATTCAGCAGATAGAGCGGTGTGTTTTTCAGTCTTTCTAATCTACAGTTTTGTTTATAGAACCTAAATTAAATCTCTACACACAAATGAAATGGCTTAGTTATTGCTGCAGGCAGAGGTTAGCAACTGTGGTCTGTCTTACCCTACATGTAAACATGAATTAAAAATTTTGTGCATGTTTATCTAAATGCAGGGCATTTATCTGAAGTGATAAACTGTTATCACTTTTTGATTATACTAAATTGTCTTATTTTTTTATACTGCTGCAAACTTTTCAGCGTCATTTGCCCAGTCAGGGAACTCAAGATACCTTAACATTAACTATCTGTGATGCTGAAATTTCATACATTATTTTTGCTTTGTTTTCTGTCTTTTGATTTCTAATATATGTCAGAGAGTTGATTTTACCAATGACTGCTTAGTTTTGTTAATATTTTTTTGAGGAAGATTTTTGTCAGGGATATTTTGACAGCCCTGTTAAGGCAGCTCCACCAGCTATATTTTGCCCAGGGTCTTGATGAGGTGATCAAGGAGCTTTAGAATATTTCCATTTTTAGCCAAATCTCTGACTGTTTTGCTTCATCACAGTCTGCTCACCAAGATCTCGTACGATGGATACAGGATAATTTTGGCAGCACATCGGTGGTTTTAGACAGGGGAAAAATGCTGCAAGGAAAGTTTTACTCTGTTGCAGCAAGTTTGATATGAATCATTGCTGTTGCTGCTTTGTTTTCCTGTAAACCTATTGTAAACAGGCACCCTCAGAGAAGGAAAGTACTTTTTGAAGAAAGAATTCAGGAAAAAAAATTTGAGTTCTTACTATCTCTAATATTTCCAAGGGGACAAAACCTGATCAGAACTGTGAATAAGCACCAAGTTTCCCCAGCTGCAGAGCAACTGTGTAAGTCAAGTTTTTGGTCTTCATTTCAAAGGACAGAGGTAAAAGTATCTTCCTATAGTCCCAGACAGTGTTTGCAGAGAACAGTTCTGACACGGATCCGTGTTTATCTGCAGAATACACATATTCCACAGCAACTGTTACTGAATATGAGGTCTAGTGGAAGATACTCTCATCCACAGAATTACTTTGGTGCTTTTAAGCTTCCCCATTGTTTGTACCAAGTTCTCTAAAATGTGCTGAGATGCTGAAATTCCCTGTTTCAGAAAAGGAGTCCACCACAATGGCTTTTATAGTGAGACAGTCTGATAGCAGCTTAATTTCTCTGTTTCAGTATTATTTGTACTGCCTGGGTGATTTTTAGACTTGTGATATTTGCTGCTTTTATATCTGTTGAGCAAGATATTATCCACTGACCTACATTAATAATAAGAGTGATTGATGCCTGAGATATGTTAAGCCTGGTCTTGTCAATCCTTTACCTTTTGGTAGCCTCACAAGGCAGAATAGGCTTCCTCTGCTGGAGGAGGAGGTGAGCCCTTTCTGTGCCAGACTGCTCCCCAAAGCCTTCTTCCGCCTCTCATCTCTTTAATTCTCCCTGCCCCTTTCCCCCAGTTAAGCAGCTCCAGCTGCTGGTTCTCTGCTTATCTTTACAGACAAGTAGCTGTCTATTATTTCCATGCATTGCTTGGCCATTTGTATGTTCTTCATCCCCTGTGGGTGCTGTAGTACCTATCAGATCCACACATCCAGACTCACATAAGTTGTGACCATTTCTAGTAATAGTTTGTGAAAAGGAATTAGTGCAATTAGAACACAGGTTAATTTGATATCACTGTAATGGAGAAGTTCAGTAAGGGTAAGTTCTTTCCACAATAGTACAGAAAAATAAAATCTTACAGTGAAATCCAGTGATATTTAAAAATTGTATAGGTCCTTTAGAGCTACCCAGTTCTAAAATATATGGAGTGTCAATTTTTGCATAATAAAAGGTAATTTGAGGCAATACAAAGAGCTGTTTGAGAATGGTAAAATGGCTATAGGTTGCCAAAATCTGCAGCTGGATGTGACATTCTGGAAAGATATCAGCAGGGAATTGAATAATCACAGTTCCCTACAGTCCACCAGCCATCTGATTTTAGTTTCTTGATATTTGTACACATGTTCTTGTTTATTACATAATGAAAATCTGACACATGTAAACATACTAAGTTAAGTGGGATTTGAAGGTGGGCTTTAGCTGAAGAAATCCTATAAAAAATGTCTAAACTAATTTTTTTTTTTTCAGGCCAGAGGGTTTTAGAGAGATCAACTTTCTATGTGGCAGCTGGGCTCCCGGCAGTGCTGTATTTTATTTTATGTTTTATAGCATGTAGCTTCTAGGTTTAAAAACAAAATGCACTATTCACTTCCTGAACAGACCTGAAACTGAATTTGCAAAATACTTGCAATACATATAAATTGGGAGGGAAGGTAATATGCTATGGAATATTCCTCTTATTCTCCAAAGGCCACAAGAGCACAAACACAAATACAAATAAGCATGGGTGAGGTAAGGAAGGGTTTCTTTCACCTGTATTCAGCTGAGTGACTGTTGTACTCACCACTACCTTGATGACCCTTTAATTTCTGCATTCTGGCTGTTTCCATCTTGCTTCCATCCTCTCAAGGCTCCCAGGCTGCTTACCTTGCTGCTTTGCTGGCTTAAAACCTTACTTCTGGTCTTTAACCATTGCTATTTGACACCAGCTTTACTTCAGACCATGTCTGCTTTCATAGAATCACACAGAATCATAAAATATCCTGGGCTGGAAGTGACCCATGAGGATTATTGAGTCCAGCTCTTTGCCCTGCACAGAACAACCCCAAGAATACCATCTCGTGGCTGAGAGCATTTTCCAATTGCTCCTTGAACTCTGGCAGACTTGGTGCCATCATCAATTCCCTGGGGAACCTGTTCCAAGTGCCCAGCCACCCTCCAGGGGAAAAACCTTTGCCTAATATCCAAAATAAATCTTCCCTGACACAGCTTCATGCCATTCCCTTGGGTCTTGGTAACCAGAGAGGAAATAGAAAAAATTAGGTACCCATTTTTTTCTTTTCCCTATATTTCCTAATCTCTCTCCAGTATATTTTACTAAATGGAAACTACTGATTTCAGAATTCACACTTAAAACATACAGAATGACCCACTCCCCATACTTCCAGATTTCTGGGGGTCTACAAATTGCACAACCAGGTTTAAAATACCTAAGAGGGAGAAGAGGCTTGAGACAGTTTTACTGAAAATAGAATACCTGAAAATTCAAACTATGTGATATCTCACAGTCATCCCAGAAACATGGCTAGCTTTCACAGTTAACTAAGTATATATCCATAACTCATATACTAACGATTTAATTAAAAGGTTTCCTAAGCAAATCTTCTTTCAACAAAGAAAATTCAGTGAAATCCAGTAGGGAACTTAAACTGTATTTGTTTAATTTGCTTATATACCTATGGAAAATTAGGAGGAAATCAGGAAATCAGAGGACTTCCAAGGTGGAAATTCCTTTGGGGAAGAGAGGGTGTTGGCAAATCCCAGAGGCAACATTTGGAGTTGCCCTTCAAATGGGATTTGCTGATCAAACAGACATTCAAGGAAGACTGGACTATTTAATTAGCTTCTTCCAGCAGAATTTCTTGAAGCCCTCGCTACAAACTGAAGTTTGTCTTCTCCTTCCTTCCATTCCCAATGAAAAACACAGAGGGAAAGTGCACTCCTTGAGTGACCTCCTGTGTTAATGTGCCAGGCTGACCCAGGAATGTGTAATCTGCACATCTCTCCTCCATCTTCACCTCACTGTACTTCTAAATTTGAATCCTGAATGGGTCACATAAAGTGAAATAGAGTTTGGAGATTTACTGTAATCACATGCTGACATTTTCCCACATCACTAACCTATCACATGATTTAGCAGGATTGTCAGCTCCTGTGTGAAGGAGGATCAGGACAGAAATAGCAAGGGTGTTGTAAGATGTTATGGAGGCCTTCTGACAGCACAGTGTGGGAAGCTTGCACATTATTTGCTACAGTCCCATCTTTTAGAAAAGCTCCTGAGACTGTCATTTTGATATTAGCAAAAAAAGCAATTTACACTTTAAAAGACACCCAAACCCATAAATCTTAAAAAGACACTTCTGTTCTGAGCCTGAAAAAATAAAAAGTTTTAGGCCTAGTTCACAAAATGTTTGACAAAGTCTCCAGCTTTAAAGGGGAAAACTAGAAATTAAGTTCTCTGGCAAAAATATGTTTTTTACTATTCATAAGCACTTTTCTCTCTCTCTATTCATAAAACCAAAGCTAAGGAGCACTTCAGAAGCCAGAGTATTTTACCAAAAAATTAAAGAGGTATTTACTCTAGTCCTGTTGTTTTCTTTCCTTTTCTCTTCCATCTCTCACTTATATTCTATCTTTTTCATCTATGCATCTTCCTGTTACAAAACATGCCTGTGACATGGAGCTGCTCTTCCACTGCCAATAAAGTGGGAGTAAAGGTAATAGGAGCCTTTTTTTCATAAAAAAAATCCAGTGCTATCTCATATAATTTGCTCCTCTAACCCTAAGTACCAAAACAAACCAGGGAAAATCAGAGCAAGAGGAAAGAAATGAACATGAATGAATTTGATGATGCTATGTTAGCTCAGAATCTCAGATTTTAAAGTAAATAAATAAATAAATGCTTCCGTTTAGTTTTGCTTTAGACACTAAGAATATCAACGTGAGATTTACTTTTGATTTTGATTTTGCATTTTGTTGTCATTCAGTAATTTTCAGAGAGTTTGAGAAGGTAAGCTTACATATTCTGGGGTTTGTTAAGATATTTGCACTTGTATGGTAATGCAGCCAGGCTCTAAAGAGATTGGCATTCTCTTTCATGGTCTCACTGAAAAGACTCTGGAAGGAAGGCAGCTGTGTTGGTCTCCATGATACAAAGTGTCATAAAATTGCTGAGGTAGTAATGCAATATATCACTGTTTAAAAAGGCAAAAAGTATGTGTATTGCCAAAAGAAGTATAGATTTAATGACCGGTAGCAGAGAAGGGAGGTGAAAGCAACAGACAGGGAATACCTTTCTAGCTGGTGTTTTTGGAGAGAAGGGGATTCATAACAGTTTGCCACAGTCCTCCCTGGTAACACCCTTTGTGAATCCTCAGGCTGCAAGATAATTGCTCTCTTGGAAACATCATTTTTGTTTTCCATTTTGAGCAGCTCACATAATCTTCTCTCCAGCCTGGATATTTTTATAACATTCCTATTCTCAGTAAGAAATTCATATCCATGCTTCCCAGGTGGAAAAAACTGGGTATTTTCTTTTGTAAGCCATGTTGCAAAATCTCTTTCGAACATCTTGCTTCCCCCCTTGACTAGGACACTTGGTCTCAAGTTTTGTTTTCATTCTCAACTGTCCACCAAGAACCAGCAGATAAGTTATTTTGGCAAAGGTCATATTAGCCTGTTTTGAGCCGTTTATATTCTGCAGATAACTGCTCGGAAGTGAAAAAATTAAAGCATCATCCCAGCCTCAGGATCATCATCAGGTGGAGCTTGAAGCAATGTTAAAGACCCAGGCAGAATTTTCAAGGACATTATTCTCAAAAAAGGAAAGTTTTGCTGATGGTGATACATTAAGAAAGAAAATCAAAACTATCATAAACAAGAACAGAGAGGGAAATAGGGACATGGATATAAAAGCTTTTCTGTTGTGGTACCTACTGTAGCATACAGACTGATACAGACTGCCTCCTCCTTCTGCAGTTATCCTCTAGGAGAAGAATGGCTACTTAGTGCCACTAGTAATACTGTCAGCTCAAGAGATTCTCTGATGCAAGAGCTAATCTAGCCAAGTGAAATGGCTGTGTTCATTTAAAAACAAATGAAAACCCCATATAATTTTGTGGTCATTAATAACATTTTCTAACACTAACGCAGTCTTGTGGGTTTTTTATTGGTTGCATGTATGCATTATTATTGTTTTGTTGTTTATTTAATCCCTCATTCCACTACTACAGTAGGATACACACAACTTGATGGACTTATAGTGTGATCCAATACAGAAAATCCTATATTATCATGTAATTAGAATTAATTTTTAAATTTTGTTCTCCTTTCTTACCTTCCAGGATATTAGAATTCTTTTTTACTCTTAATCCTCTCAATCCTCTTTTTCAAACTCAACACTCCCTGAAACCTTTCTTTCCTGTTTCCTTCTTACCGCGTTGTTATTTCCCTGCTTTGTTCTCCTTTTCAGTTATCCTATTCTTTCCACATAATTCTTTCACTCTTGTTTCACTTCTTTCTCTCTGCTGCTGGCCAGTGGAAAGGAGTCCGTTAGCACAGGCAAAGCACTGAAACTGTGAAACGTAACCAAGCTCATCTCCACTAGTAATATATTTCATCCTGTATTTTAGGAGCTTACAGTCTTTTTTTTGTTGTTTTGGGGAGTTTTTTTATGTGAGATTTTTGTGGGGTTTTTTTGGGATTTTTTTTTTTGTTTATTTGGTTTGTTTGTTTTGTTTGCTTCTTTGTTTGGTTGTCATGACAAGCTGCAGGTAGATATTTTGTATTAGTGCCTTATATACTAGGAAAGAGATAACTGTCTAAACTCTCTTCCTGGCTTTGACATGGGTCTTTCTTCTGGGTGTAAGCAGTAACCTGGAAGCAGGATATTTTAGGATTTCTCTGCAAAAATTGTCCATCAGCACTGTTAACTTCCTTACTCCCTGTTGCACACCAACACTCAAATGACAATGATAGCACATGAAAGTATTTTCCACTTGCCTTTCACCCCTATTCCTCATTCAGTAGTCTGGTGTCTTCTCCTAGTGACCATCTCCTTACACAT
>VXBU01002271.1:229335-231835 GCA_013400315.1 Bombycilla garrulus
TCATACCAGCTTATTTAAATAATAAGCATTTAATAAAAAAATAAAAAGATCGGACCTGTAAAAGTGTATTTCTATAGTTAAAGTAGCCAAAGATTTGTCCCTAGCCTGTCTGACTCATTTGAGCCATCCTGTCAAAAGGAATATTTCATGTAAATGCCAGTGGAACTTTGAATACTTTGTGAGGACTGCAAATATGTCAAGGCAGGGACAGCATTTTACACATTTACATGGTCTTATAAATCTCCATTTAGAGGATGCTCCCAGAACAATAATGATAACGATAATAAAAGGGAAAAATTCTAAGAATAATGTAAAGCTTCCCATAGTGCATGGGACTGTCACAGCTGTCTCACATCTGGAATTAGTTGAGAGCAGGCAGGCAAGCTCTCAGGGCCACCTTGGAGGAGACAATCAGGAGTGGGGACACAAAATCAGAATACAGGCCAGACTGTAGAGGGCCAGAAACCAGATTTGGGGGTGGGGAGGCCTTGTGCTGATGAGCATCTAATGGCTGTGAGCCATCAGGAGAAACAGCCAGTGTGATGGGAAAAAGGGCAAGCAGCATCTTTCTAATCTGTCCAGGCATGACCGTCTCCCCTCTGTATGTCCTCTCTGTGTATCACCTGCATAAAGGCTGATTAATCTGCCTTTATACACGTGAATTCGTAGCCCAGAAGAATCACCCCAATAACCAGCAATTCTCTGACACTGCTGCAGAATAGTAAAGGTTGATTTGCCAAAGTAGAAAAGGGAAGTTCTGATTTCTTCATGGCATCCCAGTGAAAGGGATGACATATGTCTTGGTATGTTGATGGGAAGTGTTTCAGAGGTGTCAGATGTAACTTTAATGGTTTAATTTTTTGGTTTGGCTTGCTTTGTTGTTCTTTGTCACTTGGTCAGCTGAACCTTAAAAAGAAGAAAATTCATGAGTGTGAACGTGTTCATGAGTGTGAAGTTGTTTGATATATAAAATCAAATGTTGTGTTCCAGTTGGAACATCAGTTAAATTGATTGAAAAAAATGTAGCACAAAAGTAATTTATTCCTTGGATCTTATTGTCGGCAGCATAGCAAAATTAAAGCACTAGAGCCACCTTCTGACTGCACTGAAATTGCTGCATCCTGATAATGGTGCCAGCATTAGTATGTTAAATGGAAGGGAGCACGGTACATATATTTCAGTTCTTTGTATCATTACCAGAATGGCCTGGCTCAACAAATACTGCACTATGCTAAAAATGTGGGTGTTTTTTTTTCCTTTATTTTTGTGGAGCATTGTCACCTCTATAAACATTTGATATCATGCTTGTGGTTAGTTCCCTTCATCAAGTTCTAAAAGGAAATACGATGGTGCACAATTCTACAGGAAAAGCCCTGTATAGTACTTATTCCATTAGGGAAGAAGTTCCAGCTTCTAAAATTAAAACAAATAAAAAACAGCCAGAATAAGATTCACTCCAATTTTCTAAACAGGGAGAGAAAATACAAAATCCACCCCAATAATAAATATTTTGGCTGACATTTTACTCTGAACTCTCTATGTATGAAATAACAATAAACCCTAATTGAAATAAAGATAGTTATATAAAGTTACCAACAGCTAGATGTTATAGAGGATTATTGACATTACTTTATTAACATGGCAAATCAAATCTCGATGTCTCATATCCCCACGAAACTCCTCAGAAGTCAATAAAGTTGAATTTGTGCTGAGCAGAATTTAACCCTATATATTTACTCAAATCTTAAAGCTTGCTGCTTACATGAAAGTCCAAGAAGGGAAAATATACACAAATAGATTCCTAGACACCATTTTTTGCTCGTATTTTTTATATCTAAATATTTGAACTGCTATTCTAGACACATTACCTACACAAAACTCAGACCCCAGCAAAGATATTAATCTGAAATAATGTAAAATGCCCTCAATATTACAGAGCGCTTGCTTGAATTAAATACATTTGAAATTTCTTGTTAAACTTTTCTGTTTAAAATATCTCAAGCCTCATAGCACATATTGAATGTATTTAGTATTATTGCAAATGCTTAACAAATGTTGTCAGTATTATTTTATGAAAGTCACACTTAGGAATTGAGGCAGAATTTTATTTTGCCAAATTTACAGAAATATCTGGGGGTTTAGGCTATTGCTTCTTGAATTTTCTTCCACTTCAGAAATTGTTTTCAAGACTGTGAATTTCTCTAATTGAGCAGAGCTATGTCCTTCAAGATTTTAATGTTAGCTTTCTTGGTACTGTTAATTACAGGATAAGAATGATGAGAGTGAAGGAGACACTTTTTCTGAATGGAAGCAAGCTGCAGCACATTAAGCACAGCACACTGTGTTATTTCAAAATGGAAAGGGAAAGGTTTTAAAAATAGCTGTTTAAGGGGAAATTTTATTCCACTATTTTTTTCTATGAATGAGTCCCTATCCATTGCTAGTTTGCCTTGGGAGCGCAAAAGAAAGATCAAAACCCACAGGTTTTCTAGATTGGGTG
>VXBU01002271.1:236835-314676 GCA_013400315.1 Bombycilla garrulus
CTGGTTGATTAAGCATTTTAAAACCTGTCATTTCCTATATAGCATTCTACCATGTTGTACTTCACAGTATTTTCTTCCATAAGTCTTCTCAGAGGCCAAAGCTGCAATATACTTATGAAGAATACTCAGTAAAAGAGAATTTGAATATCATTGAGAGCTAAGTTCTGTCTCACAGATGTGACCTGTGTTGTGGGACTGTGTTGCATCACACTCCAGGGTTAAATTAAAGTTGGCCTTCTGCCTCACTGTTGCCAGTTCAGGCGATTCTATCAAAGGGATTTTATTATATGTCTAATGATGTTTCATATTTTTCTTAATCCCTGGCTCCTGAAGTCATACAATTCACTATTTTCATTAAAAGAAAAGAAGTTTCTAGTCCTTATAGGATAAAAGGCAGTATGAAGACTACAAGCCTGAGAATAGCCTCATAGTTGGATGAATGAAATGTAGCCTCATATGGTTTTTACTTGTTATTTACATCCCATAGATTTTAAGCCTAGTTTATGAGTCTGGATGTCTGATTGATGACTTTTGGCCTTCTATAGTCTTTTTCTGATTGTGTTTATCTACAATAATTCAAGTATGGCAAATTCTTCTATATTTTATCATGACAGACAAAAAAATGCATATATATATATATATNGTATATATGGATACATAAAATATAAGACCAGAGAATCTAGGTATCTGTGGGCTAGTATGGACTGCAGATACACACATAGAGAAAAAGTCTCAGAATCTCACCTCATGATCATACAGCAGTTACATGAGTCTTCAGAAATAATCTGTTGAATGAGGGAATTAATATGAAAAATCCTCTAAGGCCAAAAACTAGTGCCTTCACTTATCTACCCTTGTAGAAGAATATCAGCTGGAAAAAAATCAGTTTAAAAATTACTCCCAAGAGGTATAGTGTTGACTACTTTGACGTATCTTAGTCATTTCTTTTCAAATGTCCAAATAAGGACAAAATTCAGTGACATCATTAAAAACTATGCTTATGATTATAGAAATTCCCATGATGGTACCCACAGAAAATTTGACCCACTTCAGGGGAGCACCAAAAAGATCAAGGACTATGGCTACATCAGTGTTGGCTGTAGCTAGTTGCCAAGTCCATCAGCTTTGGCCACTGACAGTACTTTCAGCCAGTGGTATAACAATTGTACACTCCTGTCATATATTACACTTAGAATATCTCCTTCAAACCAGGATTCTTTGATACAGTCTCGTCCTTATAGCACTTGTCCCCTTACTTCTCTTTTCCCCTTCTAGGTCATGTTACCTAAGCATTGCACCTTTGTGTTCTGTCTAACTCTTCCTTCTTTGGTGAGGAACATGTTGCTGAGGCACCCCAGATATTTTTTCCTCATATTTGCCTTCTGTAACAAAGATATTTCACTTATAAAGTACATACTAGCTGTCACTTGTATCCAGCACTGTATTCCTCTGTGGAGGACATGTCACCCATGATAGCTAAGCCAGCTGTCACTCAGGCACAGAACTTCCAACCATATATCTAGGGCATGTCACTCATACACTTCAGCTGTCCCTTACACCAGATGTCCTTTAAATCTAGCACACCATTCTACATGTATGTGTTCATTACAGCTGTCCCTTTTCCCTATCGCTTTCCTCTCCTGTTTAGTAAATGTCATTCAATTGTTCACTCCATCTGTCTTCTTCACTAAGTAATCCCTTTCCTGTCTATATACTATGTCACTTAAAAACTCTCTTGTACTTGTATCTTATGGCTGCCTGTTGTACCTACCACTTTGTGGTAGGTTTTCAAGAGTCATTTAGAGGCTTTAATAAGTCTCTGAGCATGCAGTTTAATACATATCATTAGAACTCAAAATTCCTTCAATTTATCAAGTGTCTATGACAGGCTAAGTTTTCTCCAGTGAAGTCTTTTAGGTATCCAAGTTTCGATAGGTGTATACGAGCAAAATGTCTCTAGCCTAGTCAGTGCTGAATTTCTTGAAGCTCCAATTCATGCTTAGGCTCACAAAAGATTCACAAATCATGTGTTCCTCCACCTTTTTTGTTTGACAGATCCATCACAATAATCATTTGCAGAGCATGCCTATCCGTCAAAAGGCAGAGAGATTCTCCTTCCCCTTCAACAAGAGACTGAAAAGTAGAGGTTCAAATCAGGAATATATTAAATTCTTCTTCCTCCTTTATGTTCTTCCAGCTGTGGTTTAACATGAAATGTTTTCTGCAGTGGAAGAATACCCTAACCAAGAGATGATACTTTTTAATTATTCTCTCTTACTTAATCCCTCACCTGGTATTTTTAATATATTGGGTGATACCCTGACATCATAGGTAGTTCCTGATATATCAGGAACTATGCATGATAGGGTGAGATGTGAACTTCTGACTTGCAGATAGACTTGTGGTTATATGTCTGTCTATGGCTATATTTCATGAAGAATGTAAACACAGATGAAAGAAAGCCTTGAGAAGGTCTCTTGGCCAGATGCCTTCACCAACAAGAGATACAAGCATTTTGTCAGTATTTTTTAACACTTTCTGAAAAAGAAATTACACTACAAACATCTTATATAAGGGGAAAATCCCTTCAGCTATACTCTTCTCTCTGATTTCTATGCTCTATCTTCTGGTTAAGTTTTCTTCCATGGAGATATAGTATACTGTGGGTTGGTGAATAAGAAGAGGCAACTGGCTTAAAGTTTGCTTTAAAATTAGAAGTCATAGCGTTAAGCCCCCTTTTACAATTTAACCCTTTACCTGTGGTGTGAAATGCATAGCAAGATAAAGGCAGGAGATAAAGAATAATGGTTTGGTGCTCCATAATTTCAAATAACTTCACTTTCTTTCCTAATGAGCTACTGAATATTTAGCTTAATGTTTTGTGGTCCACAACTCATCATCTGAGATCTGAGCTGTGACTGTGGTTTAGGTCTTCTGTTTACCAAACTGGAACTTCTTTTAGGTAGTTACATGACATCCTGATCTTCAGCACCCTTGCTCAAACCCCCCTTCCTGAAGCCTTGATTTCTCTCGTTTTTTCAAATGTCTTCTCTCACCCCTTTTCTCCAAGTTTTTCTAACTTATTTTGATGCTCTTTTTTAAAAAAAATACAAAACTTCTTTATCAAAATGCTGGGCAGAAATTTCAGGGTTTTGACAAGACCCTGCAGAGTGACCTCTGAGGGAATATGTCACTCACAAACTCTCTTACGCTGTCCACAGCTGGGCTCAGCTGCCCTGAAACAAATGTTAGCACTCCATCATGTGGCAAAAAATCAGAAACTCACAGAAGCACCAAGCTCCTCTGCTAAAACAGGTTTCAAAAGTACCATATATTGCTGTGGGGAAGAAGAAATGGAGAAGATACATTGAAAGAGACATTGCTGGAGACATAGTTCAAGATGCAGTTTTTACAGGAGGAGCTCTGTGTCAGAGGAGGCCACCTCTGAGGGACAAAGGCTCACAGGAAACTCATCCTGAGAGGTTGTAGCCAATGGTAAACCTTCCTGGAGCAGAGCAGCATCAGGTAGAACCGAGGTTCTGAAATTAACGATCACACAGTGTCCCCAGCCACTTCTGCCCCTCAACACTTCACCAAAGGAACTGGGATAGACTAAGTGGACCATACAAAATAAAAAAAGGATCTGAGGCTGGTAAGGGAGGAGTAGTGGTGTTTGACTGAAGGTGAACCTGCTGAAAGTTTTCCAAATATACAATTAAAGTGATGTTTACTCAATTCAATAATAAATTCAATAAAAGTTTGTGCTTCTGGTCAATAAGTTTAATTAAATAATTAAAATGCTGAGAGTCAGGACCATTTTGCCTGTGTGTAGTGGGTCTAGTACTGGCCCAAATTGCCAGGCGCCCACTAGAATTATTCACTCATTTTCTCCTGTGAGGTAAGGGTTAGGAGGAGAGCAAAGCGGTTCAAACTTTAAAGGGATAAAAGAAAACTTTATTAACATAAGAAAAATAATAAGACCATCAGAATAAATCTTCAGAACACTTCTCTTGCCCCCACACCCTCTTTTCTTTCCCACTGACAAACATAAAGAGAAAAACCTGGGACTTTCAGTCAGTTTATCACCTCTAGAATAGTCTTTCTTCAGTCCACTTCAGGAGAGGAGTCTCTCTTGACATGCCATGGAGACTTCTCCACAAGAAACAGTTCTCTTGAGGCTTCAGTGTCAGAGCGAATCAGCCACCTGGGAAAGGAAAATCTGTTTGCTGTGTGAAAGTCCTTTCCATGCTTTGCAGCTTTCCCACAGCTGCTCTTACAGGACACATCAACTTATTGGGTTGCTATTTTAAGGATGAGCTGTTCTAGAATAAAACAAAAGTTCTCTTCATCCATCTCTGGGAACTGAGGTTTTGTACTACTATCCCTGGGGCAAGGTTTCTTACCTCCCTCATCTCTCTCTGTTCAATTTTCTCACCGGATCATAGCAACATCTGCTTGCTTCTATACTGGTGCTTTGGCTCACAGTTGTGTTACAACGCTACATCCCCCAAAGCATTTCCATGAGTTCCAGGGAAAAAACAAAGTCTGATATATCAAATATAACTTCACCATAGCCTTACAAAAAGATTTTCAGCCTAAGACTAAGGCATCTCCTCAATCCCCCCATCTAGAATTCGACTCCTTCACTGGGGCCAGATCAGCCAGTTACCTCCTCAAAAGCCGGAAGCCAAGAGAGCTTTCCCACCGATGTGTTCAACTCTTCCAAGTGGTTTAACTGGGTGTCAATCTTCAAACCTAGCCAGCCGATTGGTTCTTCAAACCTAGCCAGTTGATTGGCTCTGGCCCATCCCTGCAGAGACCAACCCTCCACATCTGAAAACCAGGCTTTGTTAAACCGCGACACTGTGACAAAGAGTAATGACATATTTATGTGGTAAAGGCAAGTCCATCCACAATAAGAGGACAATGAAGGTCAATCTTTCCCCTTTTTAAGAGGGAGTATTCTTCTACATTAAATATGTAATCAATTTGTAAGAAGTTATTAAGACATTTAGTACAGGGAAGACTTGGGTTCCTCTAGGCTATTTGCAGTCACAGAGTGTTACGTGCCTAAAAATAATTGTTAAAAACCTACATGCCCTATTAGACAGTTATAAATATCCTATATCAGTAGGACGGGATCTTGTGAAATGTTTGGATAAATGTAGATGTTTATGTTCTTGGTGAAATGAAATGTTCTCTTGATTGCTTCATGAACCTAAAAACCTTAGCCTTTCTCAGTGGGACTAATAGGAAGTCTATGGGCTTTCACATGGCTGAAACTACATTTGAGGATTTGAGTCCACGTTACTAGTTCATAGATCTGACTTTTCCAAGATGAAGTCCTGCCATCCAGAAGCTAGTGCCCGTCCTAATAAGGCTTTAAGTAGACATCGGAAGCAGGGAAAAATCTTTTCACTTGCTTACTGCTTGTAGCTGTATGTGTCTCTTCATGAATAAATCTTGATTTATAACAGCACAAAATCTTATCCTAGAAAAATTGCTTCAGGATTTTCCAATGAAAGCCCTTTCTGTATAATCAGGTTCCAAAAATTCCTCAGTAAAACACCTAAGAACTGGGTGGTGTCATGCCTCTTAACATCCTCATAAATGGATAACATCAGAATTATTTCACTGAATGTGTTTATAGTGAATAAGGTCGTCCACACCTGGGGCGGGCTCTCAGAGGTGCTGACAACACTACTGAAGCTGATTGCCTCAAAAGCAAATACACATGGTTTTAGTTTATGTCCGCCTGTAACTTACTAAATATATTTACAGGCTTGGTCTTGCAACCTGCTGTGTGAATACAATTGCATCCATGTGTGGACCATGGCAAAGAGGAGAAGACAGATGACCTTCCTTACATGGACCTTTCCCAAATATGCACAAGGCAATTAAAAATGATAAACCATTGCCACCATATTTATCTTCTCCTCACACTGAAGGTCATTGCACTATCTGCTGTTGATCTGCAGAGGTTATGATCTTTGTTTGGCCATTCTTCACAGTGAGAAAACATAAATGTGTCACAGTGGTTTCTGCAGTATTCCTTCATGGATTCCATTTGTTACCACCAGAGATGACTACCTTCTGAAACCAGCAGTGAGCTCCATTTATGTCAGGAGCGGCTAAGATAATCCTTACGAGCAAATTAGAAGATTTGGTCACTGTCCCAAAGTTTCTACCTTGATTCAGTTGGAGCTTTTTTCCTAAGGAGAAAGCCCTTTTCTCGACTGTAAGCCTTCCCTATCTGGAATGTCTATCAAATGAATTATTTAGCCACATACAACTTTCATGATGAGCTTGAGCCTGTTGAGAAGGGTTCATTCCTCATCTGTATTTTACCAAGAACAACAAGTCCTTTGTCCTGACTGGAGCTAAATGGTTCAAAGGATAAAAGCAGTCATGAGCTTTGTTAATACTAATAAAAATATGTAGATTCTAATTGTAGGGCCAGTACTTGACCCTGCAAGTTGCAGTTCACTGACTTGAACATTTTTGATGATTATCTCTCTTAATGTGCCCTGTAATAATTTCTCTGCTTACTAACTACTATTGCACAAAATTAAGATGCATCTGAACATTTAAAAATGGTGCACCTGAATATTTTAAGGAGTGATCTAAAGGACTTTTTGAACTTTTGCAAATAATGTTAATCAAGCTAGGGATTCAGAGACTAAAAATAACCCTATATGGCAGGAAGAAAGAACTGGGAAAAATCTGCCCAATTAATTTTTCATAGATTCTAGGCATAATATTCAGGCATACAAGGGAATCAATATGCGAATATTTAGGGGGATTCCAATTAATAATTAAAAGTAAGCTTATTAAAATAGTCAATGCTTTAAAAAAATCTAATCACTTTCTATGTTGTAATTACTGACCCAGATCTCAGCACTTATCCATGCAAATGGAGTTTTAGTCCATATGGAATGGTGATGGAGTCCAAGGGGCTCTGCATGAACAAAGGGTTTGGTCAACATGGAGCAAATTGTGGGAATGAAGCCTGTGTAGATAGATAGGATAGAGTACCATGGATAATGGACTAAAATAAGACATAATATGAAGTGCTACCTAATACAGACTTTCTGATGTGGAGATAAATACTCATTAAAAGTGATAAGTTTCAAATAAGTTGACAAAAGGAAGAAGAAAGTAATTACTAGAGTAAGGCTTCTCAGGGGAGGGCATTATCTAGGAGTAGCAGGCAGCATCACTGTGGTCACTACTGGAATCCATTTATTTCTAATGACAACTTTGTTATCTCAGCCATGGAAAGTACAGAAGATTCTCTAATTGTGCTTGGGCACCAAAGGAAAAATTTTAAAGACATTAAAGAGAATAGTCATGTCCATTATGCAGATACAAAAGATATTTCCAAAGCTACAGGTGACATGCCAACAAATTCTTCTCCCTTGCAACGACTGTTGGAGTACCAAAGTACTTATAAACACTCTTCTGCCAAGAAGATTTTCAAAGTATTGATTTTTTTTCCTGTGTTCAGAAAAAGTATTGATACCGGCTAAGGATTTGCTTGAACCTCTAT
Source organism: Bombycilla garrulus (assembly GCA_013400315.1). Lineage (NCBI taxonomy): Eukaryota > Metazoa > Chordata > Aves > Passeriformes > Bombycillidae > Bombycilla > Bombycilla garrulus. The sequence continues at coordinate 244,385 of VXBU01002271.1, forward strand.
TTCAATTTGAAATGAAGGATACTCAGTAGGATTTTTTAAAATATAGGAAAGAGTGTCCTTCTGGACCTAATACTGAGGATATGCTCTGACTCTGCTTGCAACATGGTGTCTCAGATTTCCAAGGGGATGACTAGGTACTGGAATACAGGTATGTTGGATAGTACAGCACCTGTTTAAAAGCAAGTTATTTGCTCTCAGCAATAAAAGACAAATATGAGAAGATTATCAGGTTTCTGAAGAACATAGATATGAAAAAAAGAGATAAGCATCTGAAATGCAATTTAGGCATTTAGACCCAAAGTAAGAACTATTAAAAATTTTGCCTCTGAAAATTATCAAATCTCTATTGCTAGTCAGAAAGTTCATCTTTGTAGCCTAAGTAGTACAATTTTCCACTTTTAGAACTGAGATCAACTTGGGCAGGCTAAATATAAAGATCCATAATGCTGATCTAAAATTCAAAAGTAATGAATAAATAACAAATCAGACTCCTACAAACTCCTTGTCATCCAAGTTCAGAGAAATCCTTGAAAATGTTTTAGCATAAGAAACTGCTGTGACTACATACATTTCCTATGAAAATTATGGATGGTGCAGGGGAGGTGAGAACAGAAAGGCACTAAATTATGTTATAAGCACAAGGAAGATTACATATAAGTCTAATGGTTGTACTACCATCTGTCGTCCTGCTCTCACAAGAGATTACTAAGTTTACAATTCAATGGAAAACTGCCTTTGGGGCAGCAGGAGACCTTAAGGCTCTGACTGCCAATCTCACATAAACTCTGGCATCAGTGCTTAAACTGAGAAGGTGGGTGACACTCCAGATACAACCATATTTCCTACTAGCTGGCTTAGTTTTGGTCCCTTGCTGTTTCTTGATCTTTGTCTTCTTCAGCAGTCCTGTACTTGTGGATATTTATTATGTATGACTGTAAAGTCAACCACCAAGTGTAGGCTTAGTAAAACACTTTGTAAAGGATAGGTATGGAATGGCTGCACAGTGCCATGTCCAAGGGAATGAGCATGTGATAGAACATGACTGAATTATTGCATCAGAAATAACAGTAAAGCCACAACTGACAGTAATAGTTCTCATTAGAGTTTAACTCTTCAAATTACTTTATGAATTAAGCCAGTTAATCTCATAGGTGAATAGCAACTATGGCTTACTCAAGTAATGATAACATATTTTTTAAGAATGGGTTTGTGTTTGATTTTTTTTGTCCATTTTTCCATCCCTTTGTGCATCTGGGGTAGGTATTGCTTCCAAGTGACAGCTGTGAAGATAGAGTGAAGCCATGTCAAGGGTATGGACCATAGGGGGCTTGAGTTTGTAAGGCTCTATAACTCCATGTCCAAGTGCCATCCAGCTGTATGAAGAGCTAGATCAGCAAAGCTTCACATACCCTATTGTTGCATGGGAAGGAAAACACTTCTAAATGTAGACAAAATTTTAGGCTGACAGATAGAGGGGTCCTGTGGTTTGTTCAGTAAAGTTTCAGGTCTGAAAAGACATTGCAGATGTCACTTTTAAACTGTTTACTATTCAGAGTTAAATCTTCATGGGAGACTGATGTGCCACATTGCAGTTCTTAGTCTTTTAACTACTCTATTACATACACTGGGCTCCAAGTTAAGGATCAAGAGCTTTAATGGAAACTTGTGCTGAAAATACTGTAGTCGGCATGCTGGGCAGACAGACCTGTGTAAAAATTAAATGGAAAATGCACTGCCAGAATGTAAGTTCTTCTAAGCATATCCAGCATGCAGTCCTTGAATCCAGGAATAAATTTACAGGTGATGACCTCAGCAGCTTGAGCCTGAAGTGCTAAACCTTAGCAAGCCACCTGAGAATTCAACTTGGAGTTAGGTACCTGCAGTGGCAGCTAGTTCCAGTGTCCTTTTGTGTATCTAGCTCTGAGTCCCTGAGTGTTGGCTTAAGTCCATCTCATCTCTTGAGTTGCTTTCATTAGCCAGTCTAGCTCCAAACATGCAAATTTTCAGCAATCCTATTTGTCATGTAGTGCAGATGGTTTGGCTGTTTAGCTCTGTTACAGTTTCCACCATGCAAAAAGTGGTTTCCACACAAAACAGGCGGACTGTACATAGTCATAATCAGGGTTTACATTATATATAATACACCCAAAGTTGGAAACTAAGGGCAGAAGGTGAGGAATAATCAGGTTCAAAGTAGAATTGTTCAACTTTACAAAGCAAACACCTCTGCCATTTCTTGTGTTAATTAGTGTGGCACGAGTGAGGCACGAACTGGGGTGCAGGAACAGACATGATCTCAAACAGGAGCAAATGGCTGACATCTGTTCAAAATGTCAGGACAACTGCGAAAGTGTGGGGACGATATGTCTGAAACAAAGTTTCATTTGAGAGGAGAATCAACATAATTATCAATCAAGGGAGACTACAAAAAAAAAAAAAAAAGGGTAGATGACAGCTATATGAAAAGTAACAAATCCAAAAAAGAAAAAGGGCAACAAATATACACAGCAAGCATCACAAGAAATAATAAATAGCTTGATTGCAAATAGATTTGTGTCTTGTGGTTGACTGATGATTCTTAACTGAATTATACTAGATTGCAGAATAAACACATGCCCTTCTACATTTTTACAGCATAGAGAATCCACAGGGAACAGCTGCAGTTAAGAAAATTAGGCATTGAGAAAACTTCATTTAGGGGTTTTGTATTGCCAAATATGAGGGAAACTGTGTGAGACAGAAACCACCAATGCAAACTAGACTTGCTGGTGTCAAATAAAACTGCTATCTTACTGTAAAGCTCTCATCTTTGTAAAGATAAAGTCAGTAAATTTCTCCATATTTTCTTCCCAATCACTTGTTTTCATCAATCTTAAAGAAATAACATACTTATCATGATTCTACTCCTATCTCAAATGTGTCTGGAACTAAAATTGCCAGCAGATTAGAGAATTACTGGAGAGGAGCAGACAGACAAAGGAGTGCAGACATGTGGAACCTGATTGAATAATATCCATTCCTCAGAAATACAAGTGAAAAATACTGGACTCAAGTTACCATAATCTATGGACAGATTTACCTGTTTATAACTTTCTGGAAATCACTTAAGACTGGAAAACAGTATTATATAAATACTATCCAGGTATTCCCTCTCTCTGTGGTCTTTCAGATAAGAATTAGCCTGAGAGATGGAATGTTAGCTGTACCAAGATTCATAATTATTTAATTTTTTTTTCTTTTACTCTTTTTTTTCTTTTCAAAAGGTTGAAAGGTGTATTGGGTTTGTATGGCACTGTTTTGGTAGTGGGCTATAAGGACGTGTCTGTGAGAAGATGCCAAAAGCTTTCCCTAAGTCTGATGGAGTCAGTGCCAGCTGCCTCCAAGCCAGACCCACCACTGGCCAAGGCTAAGCCCAGCAGGGACAGTAGTAGCACCTCTGGGATAACATAGTTAAGAAAGATGATGGGGTAAAAACCTGCACAGCAGCAGCAGGGAAGAGAGGAATGAGTGAGACTATGTGAGAGAAACAAGTTTGCACACCAGTGAAAAAGGAGGGAGAGCACTTTTACCAGGCAGCCCATGGTGAACACCCTGATGAAGCAGGTTCTCCCCTTGCAGTCCTTGGAGATCCATGGAGGATCAAAGATCCGCCTGCAGCTGGTGGGACATCCTATGCTGGAGAAGGTGGATACCTGAAGAAGGCTGTGACCCTATGGGAAGGCTGTGAGTAGCAGGTTCCTGGCAGGACACATGGTTCCATAGGGGAACCACTCTGGAGTAGTTGGTTACTGAAGAACTGCACTCTGTGGAAGGGAACCATACTGGAGCTGTTCATATTAAGCTGCAGGTCCATGAAGGACAGTCTCTCATGGGAAAAACAGTAGGGGAAGAGTGTGAAGTGTCCTTCCCCTCAGGAGGAAGCAATACAATGTCAGATAAAATGTATGTTATACAGGCTGCCACTCCTGTTCCTGGTCCCCCTGGGATGCTGGAGGTTGAGGAGATAGATAAGTTGGAAATGAAGTCGAGCCTGAGAACGAAGGAAGGGTGGGGAAGAAGTACTTCATGATTTGGTTTTATTTCTTATTATCCTGCTGTGATTTGATTGGTAAAACATTCAATTTATTTCCTCAATCAAATCTATTTTGCCCCTTTTTACCAGGGTGGTAATCAATGAGTGATGTCTCCCTGTCCATGAGCCTTTCACTGTATTTTCTCTCCCCTCTCCGGTTGAGGAGGGTAGTAAAAGAGAAGGTTTGGTGGGCCCTTGACATCTAGCCAGGGTAAACTCAATACAAGAGTAAATTTCACAGAATTTTTTATATAAAAGCAACTAAATTTATATGTGAAATGCAAACAAATGGCAGTGAAAAAAAGAGCTCCACAGTGGACAAAAATATATGTAAGCAAAGAGATGAGGCATCAAATTTTATATTCTTGAGGATAGGAAAGATTAATGCAGAACTTGATACCAGTCTATAAATACCTTCAAAGAAAGATTATAAAGAAGGGATGTAAGTAGCCACAACCTGGAGAAATAAGAAAGATAAAGAAAATGACCCAAAAATTACCCAAATATGTTTAGCAGAATATTAGTAGAAGGTTGTGATCTGTGAAAGAAAAGTTGGCTTGTGTTTGAGATTCTGCAAGTAGAGATTATCTAAGGAACTAGAAAAACAAAATATATCCATATATGAAATGGCCTTGTGATACAGGAGCAAGGAAAGAGATCATACTGAGAAGGCTATGAGACCTGGTGTCTTTTAGCAGTGAAAATAAAAATCTATGTCAAGCTGTAGAGTGTGTTCAATAGGGCTGAGTATTAGACAGATGATTTTTTTCAGCAGAAATTCATTGTTTGGAACTAGATACATATTCATTGTCATGATATAGCCAGAGTAAATTCCTTCTGGTTTCAGGAAGAGAATCTGCCTTGAAGAGTATTATTCCTGTAATTAGTTAGCTAAAACATAGAAGTAGGTACTTTAGTTTTTGAAATATGTTCCCTCAGCTATCATAGGAAAAACAAAAAAACAACAAATCTCAGACAGAAAAATGAAGCAGAACTAGTTGCTAATACATAGGATACAGTCAGTAGCACTTTTTTTTGGAAAAGTAGATTTTTTTTAGCAGCCTGTCCATGTTGGAGAATATCAGGAGAGTCAGATTAGGATCAAATAACGCATGCTTGGCAGAACTCGGCGTTCAAGTGAGAAGACTCAAATATGCCTATACCAAGCTGATGAGGTAAGAGTAAACTGTAGCTTACAAACCATTAGTTTCCTCTGACTTCAGATGTGTAAATCTTGGTGCACTTCTAGACCATATATGCTGATTTATTTTAATTTGAATGGAGTGAAATTCACATGCTTGAAAGCCAACCCATGATGCCAAACAAGGTGTGCTGTGTTAGGGTAACTGTCACATTATATTTAAAAAAGCACTCTCATTTGGGACTAAAAGACTTCATAGCCACAGCCTTAGATATCTCTCTTACCTATTGAACTTTCTGGTAGGTTAGCACTGGGATATGTCATGCTGAATAAGGTAGACCAACACTTAAAGGAGAGGCAGGAGTTCCCCAGCTGCAGGGCAGAGTGCTCTGGGCATGCCCACTGGAGAAACACTGGAATATAGGGAGCTTTGAAACACTGAAGGAAACACCTGGTGAATTTAGATATCTGCAAATTAATAAGAAAGGATTTATTTTGGTTTTTTGTTTTGTTTTATTTTTTCAGATACAGATTTCCATGTGTGTATTTCTTTCATTGCCACTGTAGGTGTTAGATATAATCTCTGTATCTGAAGTTTAGCTTCACAATTGACTTTATTCACATATTTCTGCGTGGTTTATTCTTTATTGCTTTGCAATCTAAGACACACAGATACTTAAAAATTCTTTTTAAATCTTTATGGTTTTTCCAAAACTGGCTTGAAAGCTTTGTTTTAAATAAGGTTTCTTTTCCAGAACTGGTTTGATCTAAGAACATTTCTGCCCAATCCCTGAAAAAGCACACTACGTCATTCGTGCAGATACACATAAACTCAGTAATTTTCATTTATATTCTTATTTGTTTTTAAGCCTTTGACAAGTCTGCCTCCTTCCAACTAATTAGTAAGAGCACTATGGCCATGTCACCTCTCAAGCTTGTTGTTGAAGGTAGAAACAATAGAAAAAATCTCATAATGGCAGTCTCTAGCTCATGATTTAGAAAGGCTACAGCTGAATTAATTCAACTACATAACTCAATGAATTCAAAGTTGAAGGACTTCTATCTCTGGCCAAATATGTATAATGTTCTATGGCTTTAAGTTCTTGAAGGTGTAGAACTAAACAACTAACAGATAAGAATAAATTCCTGAATTAGACATGTTCTGTATGAGTGTTTATAGTCTTAAATGTTGCAAAGGTATATCTAAGAGCAGCCACTCCTACCTGTGATACCCCTACAGTACAATATCTCTACCCCAGCAACTGCCAGTCTCCTCTTCAGAACCAAATTGTTGTCACTTTATATCAATCTTCTAAATCTTTTGTATCTCCACACCATACTGAATTTTTTTTTAATAGTATAAAACAAAGAGATTTTATTGAGACTAGGCAAGAAGTTATTTTATGGCAACCAGAGGCTTCTGTAATTATAGACTGAAAAAAAATAAATCTCTATTTTAACATAAAAGGTATCTGAAGCCTGTTTCTCTGAGAAATCTATGGAAATAAAAAAAACACCATCCTTCCTCTTGGTAATATTTTGTAATATTTTAGAACATTTATTTCAGTGCAAAAGTCCCTCAGAACAAGCAGTGGTCTTGCAGTTGGAGTAAAGAAGATGCCATCTGGGTTTCATTTGCAGCTGTGCTGCTGACTTGCTTTGACACTCTGAACAAGGCATTTAACATTCCTATGTCTCAGCTGTAAATGATAATTAATTAAAGTTGTATCCAAAAGCTCCAGTCAAGATAAGGCCTAAACACACTGGCTACTGTACAAACAAGATCTGACATTGTCCCTGCCCTGAAGAATCTAATTTGAAACTAGATGCAGCAAGCAGATTTGACACAAAAATAAAGAAGGGAATAGACAAGACAAAGGTAATGAAAATAAGACAATGAGGTTACTTAGGGAGCCATCATAGAACTTGAATGTTTTAAAGCATTAATAAATTGATTAATTAATTATAATTAGATCTCCCTAACTGCACCATAACCTCTCCACCACAGGTTTTGTGTAGATGCCATTGCAGAAAAATATCCTGAAGTACCTAACAGAGAGTAGAGGTAAAAGACTTGGGGTTAAGTCTTACAGGTTAACCTATACATCAGAGTAATACAAAAAGAAATGCAGAGCTGATAAATTGAAATTCAATTGACATCCCTAGAGAGACAAAGGAATATAGAAGTAACCATATGGAAAGGGATAATAGTTTTCAATAATGTTTTAAATTTAAAAGTAAAACCAGAAACATGTTACCTAAGTACATTTACTATTTTGTATTGTTGCAAAAGTCATAACTGAGTGGATGTGTGGATGTCAGGTTGAACTTCTATTTTTCACTTGAGAGTTGTGTAATTTTCCCCTTCAATTAGCTGATAGTAAGTGAATATGTTGAAATAATAAGGAGCAGGTCATCAATAACTTGTGATTTTGGTTGGTTTTTTTCACATATCACTGCCATCTTTTTTCCCTGCTAGTGAAATGAAAACCAAAGACTTTGACATCAGCAAGAATTTATCTTTCTCTCCCCTATGTCTGCTTACTCCAAAGTTACAAGATATAAATTTTAGAATCTAGCATTTTGGTACCACATGGAAACACAGTTTTGAAAGATTTCAAAGAATCCACTGGGTGAAATTCATTGACTGAGAATCAGGCTACAAACACACAGATATTTATTTTTTCAGTAGCAGATATTTCTACTCCCCACCCAAACCTTTTAAACAGCAACTTAGATCTGCTCTTTTCTGTGCTGGCTATTATTATTTCTTTGAGTGTGTTTCTAGTTACATGGGAAAGAAATGGAGGTTGTAATTTTGGGAAATCATTTAGTTATATAAAAAATACCTTTGCTGTTTTGCCTGAAATATGCAAGATTAGGATAAAATGTTTTTTGAGACTTCAATGTACTGCCACTAATAGGAAGAAGTTACAAAATATAAAAGTGATAAAAAATATAAGAAACTACTTCAGTTGCAAAGAAACATTTCTTCCTTACATTTTGCACAGTTTTGTCATATTGCTGACTTTAATTAGCAGAGAATTCTAGACTCTGCTCATTGGTTTATTGAATACCATAAAATGAAGTTTATTTAACTTTCTAAACTAAGGAAAGCAGGGTAAAGGTAATTAAAATTTAATTACACTATAATTAATCATTTGGGCTCACTGTGTCAATGTTACCCAGGTGATGACTGATGTCATCCTTCCTGATCACTCCTGCCCTTTGTATTATGGGTTTTTCCCTCACACAGTATGTGATGTCTCTCACATACCTTTTTTAATTCCACCAATATTTTCAGTGCCTAGTTCAACATGAAAACTTAAGGAAGAAGAAAAAAATAACAGAAAAAACCCCCAAAATTCCTAATTCCTAAGGTTTTTTTTTGTACTTTCCTCAGATATATTTTAATTTAGACTTCTTATTGCCTTTTAAATTTGACAGAATATACCCATAAAATTTGTTAGTAATTGTTTCATTTCCCAGCTTGGCATGTGTAGTTAACCTTGAAAGACTGATTGGACATTGCCTGCACTGAACCCAACCTTTGCTGGTAGCGAAAAAGTCACAGAACCCAACCTTTGCTGGTAACACAAAAGGGACAGAACCACTCTCACTGAATCTGTGCCTTTAAAAACAAGGTTCTCTACATATTGGAACTGCAGTGCTTTTACTGCCGATTAATTAATCTTTAGAAAAATGTTAACTTGTCACTCATTGTAAGACTCCAATTTAAAAATCTCTCTGGCATCAAGTTTTCTGTATCTGGCACTGAGAAATCTGAAAATCTTCTGTGCTAACAGAGTATTTGTAAAATGCAGACTCATTGTGTTTTTAATTAAAGAATTTATGGGGAAAAAAGGTGTCTTTCTTTACATTTCAGTTTGACAGCACGATCAATAATAGTATTCTATACTTACATTAAGGTAACATCCCAAGTCTCCGCCTACAACAACAATCTTTATTTTTCTAACTGTTGCACAAAGAGAGAATTCTTTATTCAAAAACTATTTAGTCTACAGTGATTGCATAATAAGCACTTATGAATATTATTAAAATAATATAGCTCCCATCCTGAGACATAGTACTGCACACTACTAGAGTCATAACAAATTTTTGACTTGAAAAAAATAGTAGAATAGAATTAAAGCATTATGAGAGCAAGACATCTGTTGTTGATAATGTTCATATTATTTTGGAAAATAAAACTCAATGCCATGAAACTTAATGAATCAAAATAATTATTTTCATTCATATTGCTTATATATTGCTTATTTTGGAGAACTTTGAATGTTTTACAGTTTAGATGTGCTGAGTGCTATGATACTTACAGAACAAAATACAAATCTTAATCTGGACAATTTAACAATTAACAAAATGTTGAGCAAATATGTGCAATAACTTCAGACATAGCTCAGAAATATTCAGGGCAATAGTAACTGGTAAATTCTGTATGCAAATAAGTGTTTTGACTGGGAGCTTCACATACACACATACATCATTACAAAACTATTAAACTGGCATTCAAATCAAACCTTTAAAATAAATGAGATATCAGAACCAGTGCTACCATGAAATTCTGTTCTAGCTCTTTGTATGTACAATTTTTTATATGGTCTGATTGTGAGTACATTTATTTCTTCTGCTTAACTTTTCACTGGGTTATGAAGATAACATCTTCCAACTCATGGCATAGATTTTGGCCACCAGGCTGAGAAGTAGCAGACATGAGCTATTGTCCATCAGGCAGATGGCTCTCCAGAGGAGGAAACAATGTACATTTGTTCTGTGGTTTGCAGCTGCTCAGAAGATAGCAATGAGGTGCTGAAATTTCTGCCCACTAGGGGAATGTTGATCTAAGTCTGAAACAGTACTTGAAGACAGCTCAGTCAAACACATATAACTGGCAGATGTTTTTGAAACGTAGTATAAAGTAGTTTACATTTCAGTCTAGCATTAAAAAAATGTAGGAGCTGCTCCAAACTGTGATTTTTTGTGACATCCCAGTTATCTGGTTTGTCAAATCAGAGTGCTGGTCACTGCCTTCTTATGAGTGGAGAAGTATGAAACACTCATGTACAGTAAGGTTATTGTTATAAAAATATGTTAGTAGCACTTGGTGGGCTAGACAAGAAGGAATACTTTCTCTGCAACAGATCAATGCACAAAAAAAAAAAAAAAAAGGAATGTGGCATATGCCCTTGCAATCACTAGTGATTAGCACAAAAATAAAAATAATACATGTAGTATTCTCTGTAGAGAAGTGCTTGGATATTTATTAAGTTAAAATTTTGCAAGTGCATTGATTATATATCACAGAGTTTAGGCTTGAGACCAGTATTACCACCACTCTTTTTGAAACCTGAAAGGGGTCGTGACATAACAGAAGACAAGACTTCCAAAAGCAAGAGTGCTGGTTATGGTGTAGGTATTCTCAGTAATGGCAGCACCTTTTAGGAGAGTGTTAGGCTGTGGGACTCACCTGTCCAGATGTTGCTGTCACCAGAACAGGTCAACCAAATAATTCGCAATGAAATCAATGGAAATTAAACTTCTCTCAGAGTTCTGTTCTGCTGTCCTACATTAAGTGTATGTAATAGGACAATGGATAACAGCATAACAGTACGTGTTTCTTTCCTCTAATTGTGAATGGGTATTTAAGTCACTAGTTCAACTTCAGAGAAACTATGGATAGGTGTTACAGTGCATCTTAACCACCCACGTGGAAGAAGCAAGAGTGGAACAAGTCTAAGAGGAGTTCTGTGGGTTCTGGAGAGGCAGCAGGAAGCTGGAAAACTCAGGAGAATTCTCAAATTGCCATTAAAACAGGTTGTACATGACAGTGCTTTGGAAGTCTAGTCATTCAGCAGAAGGAGAGTCTTATCCATGATGTTTGCCATCCATACAAAGGCTGGAGGCCGTGTCTTCATTACTGCCATTTGGTCATTTGCAAGAATACCATTTTTATCTATAGGCTTAAGTTTTGTCTACTTAGCCCTTCTATAAGGTATATAATTTAATCCATGGAGAATTAGCATAGGTCTCTGGCAACTGAAAAGCATTTTGGACTGCTAGACTGGTGGAAAACCCAAATGGCCATCCTTCATTATGTGCTGTCTCTGAGTATGTCAATCTAGCAGGCTGATGTCATAAAATAAATGTTTCATTCAGGTGACTCAGACAATGAGCACTTGTTTCACAAAAATGAGCAGGGAAGTTTATGCCAGGAAAACAAAAATTATGCAACATCAGGCACAAATGTCTACAACTGCCAACTAAATGAATCTGCAGGGAAATGTAAATACGGAAGCCATTAAACACTAGGTACTTTTAAGGTCTCTAAACAATAACAGTGAGCAGATCAGTAACAGAGCCCTTCATAATTTGCAGTCTCTGCAGAAACAAAGAACTTCTATTACATTTATTATCAGATAGCAACATTCCTGTATTGAAATCCAAATACAACAGAAACTTCCCTGCTCTTTGCAGTTATTTTTCTCATGAATAGGGGCTCTGTTTAAGATCAGCAGGGTACATACACCTAGAAGTACACTATGCTCTGAAAGTTAACTAGGAAACTGTTGACTCAGATTTTGCTGATGAACATCTCATGGCTTCAGGCTCCAAGAGTCTTCATTTACTGTTTTATTCTTTCTTCAGCAGAGTTCATTTAATTTGTAATATATCCAAAGGGTTAGAGTGTCGTCAAGTATGGCAACACACATGTAATAAATAATTCAGTATTACTGCTACCTTTAGCAAAATTTTTTTTTGCTTAGAAACAAAAATGCGTGAGTCCATTTCTTTAGGTTGGGTATTTTAAATCGATATTGGTTGTACTTGTTCATTGCAGAACAATCCACCCTTGTCACAAAATTACAGACTTTTAAAATAAGCTTCTGAATTCTGTTTGGAAATAAATACGTGAATACAGTAAGTTGCAAATGAAACAATTTATAAAACACATCAACAAGTCAGACTTCTAACTCTGCATTAAAAGAATTGATATATATTTGTGCATTTATGAAAAATACCTAGTAAAATTATTGAATATAGTAAGGCAACGGGGAGATCAGATTGCCATGACATCAAAGCAAAATTAAAGGGAGGTTAACAGAAAATTCTGTGTGGATTCCAGCTATCTCTGTCTTTGAGGCACTGAAACTGCAGTGAGTTTCATGCACAGAGGAACCACCAAACTCTTGTGTTGTACAGACTCTCCAGCTCTCCCTCCAGAGAGGACACAAGACTGGAAAAATATGGGTCAGAATGGCTCATTGCTGGATACGAGCCAGCTTAGGGCTGGATGCAGGACAACCACAGTCACATAAATTCTGACAGCTTGCATCTGGCATGAAGCCAGAAATCGGCACAACATTGCACATCATCCTATGGGTCTCCAATCCAAATCCATCATACCTCAGGCACACCTATATGTGTCTCCATGTCATGATGAAACAGTATTGCTCAGAATCACACTTGGAAACTTGATCAGCTCTTTTGGTTTTTCAGTTTTGATCTGACTAATCAGCCAGTGTAAATGAATACTTCTCCACCAATTTGTCCTGACTCAGGATACTGTGGCTTCACAAAATCTTAATGCCATTAGTATGACCTATATTTTTGGATAAGGCTTAATTAGGACATTAATTTACTGCTGATGTTGTTCATTGGAAAATCACAGTATACTACTTCCTTGTGAAGGGAAATGGAGGGACAGACACTGATCTCTTTACTCTTGTGACCATATGATAAGATTCAAGGGAGTGGGCTGAAGTTGTGTAGGGGGGTNGGACATTAATTTACTGCTGATGTTGTTCATTGGAAAATCACAGTATACTACTTCCTTGTGAAGGGAAATGGAGGGACAGACACTGATCTCTTCTCTTTGGTGACCAATGATAAGATTCAAGGGAGTGGGCTGAAGTTGTGTAGGGGGGTATGTTGATATTTGGAAAAGGTTTTTCACCCAGTGGGTGTTTCAGCACTGGAACAGGCTCCCCAGGGAAGTGGTCACAGCACCAGCCTGACAGAGTTCAAGGAGCATTTGGATAATACTCTCAGGGACATGGTGTGACCCTTGGGGATGTTCCATGCAGGGACAGGAGTTGGACTCAATGATCCTTGGAGGTCCCTTCCAGCTCAGTTAATTCTGTGATTCAGTATACTCTGATTTTAATTTATAAATTAATCCTTTCATATGGCTGTTACAGTACATTTTTTCTTATAGCATATTAAAGACCAGATTATTAAATGAGTTACTCTATTGTCAAACTATAACCACAAGACCATTCTTTTCAATCATTGAAACAAATTATAAACTTACCAATTTGGATAGAATGTTTCCCTGATACACCTCCTCCAATATATCTCAGCTAACACTTTTGCACTCTTTCAAAAAGGAAGAAATAAAAACAGGAAAAAATAAACAATATTTTTATGCTTAAAAAAACCCTGATGTTTTGGGTTGTGTTTCTATTTCACAAAATCTCCAGCTTTTAAAAATTCAAAGCCCTCAAGTCTTGGCATAAATTAAAACCATAACTACCAAACAAGCAAAATTTGAGCCAAGACTATAAAGACATAACACAGGAAAAAGTACCAAAAGGCTGAACTGAGACTGTGACACTTTCTCTGATTTTTCATTAAAGACTTATTGGATATGAATTTCTTAAACTTCTTTCACCTCTTGTGAAAAAGTGAGATACATTTCATTCTTTGAGAGGACTATCCTAGGTGCCCATTCTTGCAGAGATGCCGTGAATTCGTGTGCACATAGGTCAATAAATCCTCCTGCGGCCTTAGGGTACTCATACATGAGGTATCTATGTTGTATTAGAAGAAATTTACTAAAATTATAAAGCATGGTGAAAAATACAACTGTATTTATAATATGCTAGTGTACACTGCATGCACTAATAACCTTATATTAAATATTATTTACTTAACACAAGTAATAGTCCCATGACTTACACATGAAAGCCAGGACAAAAAATATTAAGTTCTTTGAGGAAATATTTCTCACTGTAAGGTAACATGCATCCACACCTTTTATGGGCTCTTTGTCCCCTGAAGTTTTATAAATTTAATAAAAATTATCAGATACTTTTTGTCATCTGCAAATAGAAAAATATCTAAATGTGTATTTCAGGTTATATTTTATTGATTGATACTGGGGGGGTTTCGGAATATTACTTAAATTTTGTATTGTCCAGTTTTTACTCTGAAAGTTCAAGTAGTAGCACTCAGTAAAGGTACAGTGGGATTCTGAGGTCAGTGTTAAGTGTGAAGTCTGGCAGATGGTGTTTCACATAAGTGGTAGGTTCACAAACATTCCCCAGCATGTCATCCACCATTCTCATGAAATCTACCTGGATTTCAAAGCCAAAATCTGGAACAACACTTGTCAATCTATCTACTTTAATTTTTATGGTATGCTCATTTCCATAATATGTGGGGATTAAAGGTAAATTCCAGAGACTGATGATGAGTTAGAAAGAAGAAAATAGTCTTGGCCCATCAGCTTTTCCCTTGCATAATGGAGAATGAGAATCGACTTTAAAGTAACAAGAAAGGTGGATCAAAACTTTCCTTTTTACTTTTTCTGGTCTTCATTTCTTTTTTTTTTTTTTTATCTTTCCCTGCTTCTTCACTTTCCCCTTCTTGCTTTTCATATTATACATACTCACAAGTTTCTATTACTCAGCCTACAACTCCTTGCCGGCAGACATGTTCTTTTCCTCACATATTCATTCTTTCCACCAAAAAACAGCTCTAACTTTTTTGAGCAATCCCTTCCCAAAAGCTGCCAGTCCAGGCCCTCTGAATCCACCCTCAGCCCATCTAATTTCCTTATACATACAGCCATTATCTGACACCTCCCACTTACAGTGCAAATGTAGTCTATCTTTCCATGCAGAAGCTCTCTGCACATCTGCTGAAAACCTTTCTTTTAGCCAGTTTCTTCCTTACCCATCACCTTCGTTCCAGTCCAGTCTCTTCAGAATGGTTTCTACTGGGCTTTACCAAGTCCTTGTGTGTAAAATTCCTAGTCTAACCAAGCCTAGCCTTGCCTATCCTAAAGGTTATGCTGGGGTCCTCACCATAACATTCAACCACCTTGAGTAGGACTGAAATGAGAGTTAGATTTGTCACATTTGTTTGCCAAATGGAGTGACTGCATACTGTACAGCTTGTTCTGGTTAACTTTCTTCTTTTAGGAATATATTTCTCCTGGATCTGGAGGAGTAAAAGAAGCCAACCGAGAATATGTATAGCTATAATTAGACAAATTTGCAGAACTCTGTGATTTGTTCCCCCTAATCATAAGCTTGCACTGTTGTGAAACTCTGTTGATAGTCCACCCTATAGCAGCTCATAGCAGCTGTTGCATTAGGAATTGAAGCTCTGCTAATTAATTAATCCACTGTAATGTTATAGCAGCTTTCAAAAAGTAGAACCCGGGTTCTTCCTGCATTTCTTTCTCAAGGACACTTCTAAGAGCAGTTTTTTCCCTTTCCTGTGGTAACTGGCCAATATGTTTTCCCCCCAGCCTTCCTCTTGTCTGATTTAGAAGTTCCTAATGAAGTGTGCAACACGTTAGTTGGAAGAATTGCTGTCCCTGAACAGACTTTTTCTGAAAAAGAAACAAGAAACTACCTGGGCAGAATAAACAACAGAAAGAATCTGGAAGAAGGTACATGTAGTTCCTGATGGTTTTTCATTTCCAGTGTTGATTTTTGTCAGAAGTATCTCAATAGCACAATAGTCTATGCTAGTCTTCTCACTCCGAAACCAGAAAACATAATTGCAGCATGTTATTATTTTAAAAATAATTTATTTCTGTACTTCCTATTAGGTCAATCAGTACTAATTTATAGACTGTATTTCCTTAAGCCTTTAACCTCACTTTTAGTCACCTTACTCTGTAATGCTAGACTGGAGCTGCCTCTGATGCCAGAGAAACTTTAAAAAAAACCCAAAAATAATGTGAGGCAATAATGTGAGACAATAGTTTAAAAAAAAGCCTTGGTTCATTTACTTTTACTTTTGCCATCAGGTTAGTCCTCTGCAACTTAATGAATGGATACGTGGAAGATGATAAATATGAAACTTCATCACCTATTTAGACAAACTTATCCCGCTCCTGTCATAGAACATAATTCATATCAAAATGTATATCCAGCAGTTTCTTATTTAGATTTACTGTGCAGAAATTCAAGAAATTACTTACAATTTCAGGAATCAAAGGCAGTAATGATTTCTTTGATGGATTTTCTCTTTTCATTTTATTCTCTGAAGCTTTGAGGTATTTGGATATTTTTTTGCTCGTATGTGTGCTCAGGAGGTAGACGCTGTGTGGCTCACAGTGAAAGTAGAAGTACTCTTGCATTGTGTCATGCTCTTCTACATGCATGATATGACCCTGTGACTCATATGGTTCTTGTCATATCGTCCATTACTGTTAAGATAGGAAGAAAAATACAGTTTTTAATTTCTTTTATCATTTAGCCTTACCTCACTATATATTTTGCCTTGAAATCTCTTTCCAACATGGTATTCTCCAATTTCTGTGTGACAATTGTCTACATTCCATGATAGATAATTGTGGGTTTTTTCCTCTTATGGAGACTGAAGAAGAGTGACCAGATTCAGAAAAGGCAGAATTGTATCAATGATAGATTGATATAACCTCTACCTTCCAGATAGCAAGTATTTTACTCCCACCTCAAAAAAATGACAAAAAAAGTTTTATTATGTTATTGCTTAACTGCCTATTTTTAATACAAGATAATCCATAAGATATTCAAGATAGTCAAGAAGCTTTATATATCACCTTAACCTGAACTGAAAATCCTCTATATATTCATTTGAAAGTGATACATATGTGTTCAGCTATATGGCACAGGTGATAAGACTAGGCTATTTGTGATGCTGTTTCTGGGTATAAATGGAGATTTGACCACTCTTGTTTAACAAGTCATTTTTTGTTTCTCAGAGCAGTTAACTTTTGTATCCTAAGCAGCTTCAGCTTTGGTAATTATTCATTTTAGTGAATTTTCATTTGCCTATTATACTCATTTATTTGTCTCCAGTGAAGTGCAATATTTTTATAGCCTCTTCAGATACTGACCAGGATATGAATAGGAAGTGTAAGGACTTTAAGGGTTGCTGAGGTGTTGTATGTTTCCATTTTCAAATGTAGCACCATGATAGTATTATTTGTAATTGTGGCAGTGAACTGATTAAATAAATTATAAAAGCTTAGAAATACAGCTGAGAACTTTAAATTCATATCCTAGCCTTAATATTTGTCAAAGTAATTTGAGGTCATTATAGAGAAAATAATTCAAATCAATGTGAACAAAATGGTAAGACACTAAGCATAAAAAAATTGGGTTATTCAGTTAAAGTTTTCTGATACTTTTGATGTACTTCTGCATTCTATGTGGTTATTTAGACCACAGTGGAACCAAAGGGCTTGTTATTCCAGAATTCATATACATGTCCCACAAGCACATTCAACAGTATAATATTTACATTTAAAACAGACTAAGAAAGTTCACAAGTTTGCAACTGTCCCAAATTTTACACTTTTTTCTGCTAGCAACTTTTTCTAAAGTAATTTAAAATTAAAATGTAAATTTCATGCTAAATTCCCTGGTCCCTTAATTCTCCCTAGACAAACAGCATTCACATGTAAGAAATTACTTCTACTCTGAAGTACTCTATTGCTATTGAAAGAATATTGCAAAAAGTAGATTTGTATATATCAAAATGGGAGAAATATGTTAAGCACAACCACAGCAAGCAGGCACATTACAGACTTGTACTCTCATACAAGTGTCTGTATAAAGATAACCCAAAGTTGAAGAATGTCAACTGAAACTGCATATTCAAATTTTTGAAGCTTTTAAAATAAAAAGTTATCTGTAAAAAAGACTGTGACAACATCAATTTTCTTTAGATTTTTTTAATCACTTCAATCTTTAATTTTTAACTGAGGACAATGTAATTAGAATGGTCTGCAGTAAAAAAAGAATCCACCTAAATAATAGACATTATTATGGGAGTTTTTCAGTTTCTCCTTTTGATACTTAGACACAACTTCTCCAGATGCCTGAGATAAATAGCAAAATCTTGCTTCTCTTTCCCTTTTCTTCTTTCTCCCTGGATACAAAATGCCTTTCTGCATGTTCTTCTTGGGTTTCAGTTCCACAGAGAATTTCTGTTGTGCCATGAACCAAACAGCAGAAGGAAATATGTGAAGAATAAAGAAAAGAAAGCCAAGATGAGAGGGAGAATAATTTTGGGATAGTAAAATTCTACATTATATTACACTGGAATATGCTTCCTAGAGAGGTGGTGGATGTCCCAAACCCATCAGCATTTAAGAGGCATTTGGACAACACACTTGGTAATATGCTTTAACTTTTTGTCAGCCCTGAAGTGGTCAGGCAGTTGAACTAGATGATCATTGTAGGTCCCTTCCAACTGAAAATATTCTACTCTGTGTGTAACGGAAGGGTTATTTATATCACTCACAGATAAAAAATTCTCCTATAAACTTGGTTTAAGTGCAAGACTCTCTATGTCCCAGACAGATTTCTAGCACTTGAAAGGTAGTTAGTCCTCATCCGAGACTTTCTGTGCATTGTCACTGCCCTCAAAGAAGCAGGATCTGCTCTGCAGGGCCACTGACTGTCCAAGCAAACTTCACTTTGTGAAAAGTGCTTAAAAAGAAACTCCAAAAGCTCAGTTGCATTTGCTGGGAAAGTTTGCATTTTGTTCATAGAGCAGTGAATTTGCTAGGCAGAGTTTTAATGAAGGTCAAGGAAAGGGCCTGGAAACAGGGTTTATGAAAGTGTTGTAAGATTCATTATTGTCATTGTGCGGAAAAGGATAATTTTCCTAAGAGAAATGGTGACATATACATAATAAAGTCCCTGTCCCTGTCATGACAGCTCAAGAGCATGCCATCGTTACCACCTATGTCACACTGCAGGTGTGCCTGCCATATGGGTGACAGCCGCTGACTTCTCTGATCAACACATAATTATCTCTGAATAAAAATGCACATCGGAGTAGCTGGACATAATGGATTGAGGACCCAGGGCAAAATGCTCTTTGCCGCATCCCGCAGCACCACCTGGGGGTGGGAGGGGGCTGAGGGAGCCACAGGAGCTGGGGCAACCTTGAGAAACCTGCAGCGACGGGGCCGCCCCTGGGTTATCGTGTTTATCCTTCCTGTCTTCTCTCGGATAGGGGAGGTCACTTGGTTAATGGCAGGATGCCCCTGATGGAAAAGCTCCTCCTGATCAGAGCTATTCTCCACTGATCTAACCATACATCTCTCTCACAGCATCTGGATAGTTTCCATTTGCAGAGTCCCCTTCCCCCATAAGATAATAAATATCATATCACAAGGATGGCAGTGCTCCTTCATGGAACACTGACTGTTTATTAGAGGCAAAAAGTTTAAGAGAAATGCTAACAATGTTCATTAATGGCCTGCATCCAGGTTTAATGAGGCATGTCAATATGCGAACTGGGCAACATCAGTGGCATAATAGTGGTGGTAAATGGGAGTAATTGTATCCAATTGTACGGCACAGCTTCCAGGAATGAGCCCGAACTGCCAACTGACAATGACAGAGCAATTATGGGAAGGCAAGCGAGCTGTGTCAAATTAGCACTTGGTGAGAACTCATTTTTCAGAGATGTGCTTGCTCTACAACACCACAAGTGATAGCTACTTTATTGTGAGTGATAGGAAGACCAGCACTTAGACTGATGTTCTGATTTGTCAATAGCTGTATTTGAAAGCTTAGTGTCACAAATATATAGAGATATTCAGGGAGAGAGGCACACTGCTCATGATCCGAAGGATAAGAACATCGCTGAGAAGGTCATCTGTCAGTGTGAGCTGTCAAAGAGAGATCACACTCTATGAAAAGGGAACATTCAGCCGACTTAAGTAATTACCTTTGACTGAGATTTGAAGATGTCTTCTTTTGTTGGCCTACATTGACTGCATAATTTATAATTTACTGCAATCAGTGAAAGGCCAGGAATTGTAACTAAGAAAATCCTTATTTTATTTCTCATAAGTACATTCCTTTTTTTCTCCCTTAGTGCCTCAGAATGTAAAAGTAGGATATTGATGAAATATTTTTCAGTAACTCGCTCAAATCACCTTTATCTTTTAAGATACCATACCCAAACCAGGAAATTTATCTTTGGTTTTGGGGGCTTTTGTTTGCAGGTATGAGTCATACCCTATGCCATCTTGCAAAGTACACAATAGTCCTAATGTGGCTTTACGTGCTATGTAGGATTATCAATTTAAAAGCATAAAGGAATAATTCATTTCTTTCTTTCTAGTGCAGAATAAGGAAAAAACAAAGATTTGGAGTACTAAGGACTGAAATTGTAATCCACATCCTATTCAGAGATACAGATCAGTTTGATATAGTTTTTAGGACTGCAGAAAGATAAGTATTGTAGCAAATATTTTAGGAACTTGGTGGATTAATAGAATTTTCATTGCCTGGTGTCTTTTTTTTAACAATAGTCTCACAGGATCAATGTTTGAAAAGTAATTTTTCAGCCTCTAATAATCTTAAAAACAAAAGATAATATATGACCAATTATGCTCTGGGGTATAAGAAGTATTACATTTTTGGTTTTTATCTTAATAGGAAAAAATATCTACTTACATTTTATTAACTAAAAATATAGCATGAATTGTTATCAACATAGCTTTTGAATTTTTATTTTCCCAGGAAAAAAGTAATTTTTGGAAACCCTTATTTGAGTTTCTTTAATCTATTTGCCATGGCGGGATGTTTCGTGTCTCAAACTTTCCAGTTCAGACAGGGAAATCTTAATTGGGAAGGGCAATATGATTAATGAATTGCAACAAAAAGAGAACAGGGATTAGCATGCCTTCTGGCCAAAAACTGTTGTTTAATTCCAGGTGTATTGATTAGCTGTATAGTTATTGACAAAAGAATTAATTTAAGTACTTTAAGTCAATGTTTCTTTAGTTGAAAACTTTACCTTTAGACACAAGGAAATGCCAGTACAAAACTAGTCAATTAATATACTATCAAAGTACAGTCAGAGGAGAAAAGGCTTTATGTCTTCACATCTTAAATTTTAGGTAGGATTTTTTTGTGTCATGTTAATTTTCTAAGATTCATCAAGGAGCTATATTTAAAATTCGTAATTGTGGGTATAGTGATGTTTGCTAATTATTTCGTGTTTCCTCTGAACTTTAAAGATTCTTCTAAAACATACTTTGTTTTCTTCAGTTTGAATTTCAGTACCTGACATTATTTTAAATTATATGCCTTGCTGATTCTGAAACACATTTTTAATCATTATTTTTTTATGTTTCAGAATTCTTTAGGCCATTCAATTTCCCCTATTGTTGAAAGCTGTTTAATTCACAATGCCTTGAGTACAGGCCCGTCATCTATTCTATAGTGACTATACCACTTAATAATGGAATAGTGCATCAAAGTGCCACTTAGGTCTCAAATTGTTATGTATGACTGTCAAAGCGGTGAAAAAAGCAAAAAGAGAAAAAAAAAAGAAAAAAAACAGGGAAAAAAAACCCCTTGATTTGTCTTTACTACTGGAACGTGAATTTGTCAGCCAGGTTTTGAAATCACAACAGCATTGCTTGCATCCCCAGCGAGATGTCGAAAACTTGACAGGTACATATTTTTTCAACTACAAGCACTTCTATAATGAAAACTAAATACACAAATCTTATTTTTTTTTTTTTTGCTCTTGACAGATAGTTGTTGCCAATGGGATTTAATGTTCAGGTTTGAGTTGTCAAGAGAAATAACCAATAAGCAATCCAAGTAGTCAGTATACAGATATTCAAAAGGAAAATGCCTGGCTTATGTGATATACTGGGAAGATTTGAGTGTATAATTAACTAACTGAGGAACCAAGGACACTTAATCTTCTCTCTAATGGCAAGTTCAACCCATCACTGCCTCTCTCTGGGGGACAAACTGTAGCTTGTTTTCTGGTCACCAGGGCCTTTGGTTGTCATTTTGCTCTTTCTTATTCATCATATCCTTGAGTTCTGGCACTGTTTCTTTCATCACTACTCAAACACAGTAAGATTTATCAAGTAAGAATTAACAAGATAAACTATGGTTTGTTTCTGAAACTCTATTCATCATCCTATGTATTTTTAAACTGTGACTATTTATCTACCTGACAACTCTGTCACAAAATTATCTGCTTTTCTTTCAGAGCACAGAAAAAGAATATGCATTTGTACATTTTTGCCTGCATAACCACAGGTTTACAATGTATGCACTGGAAACCATCAACAATAGCTTAAAAAATGCTCTAAGACCAGTCATTTACCTCCAGGCTATCCACTCATTTATATGACACTGCATGTGTGTGCATGCGTGTGCAGTATTGTTGTGTAGGGGAGCAAAAAAACAGGCTAGTGCTAAGGGGAATGGCGTGTGGAGGAGGGCAAATATCTTTTGCATTGAGCAAAATCCCTCCCAAATCTCCATCTGGGCTCTCAGGAGTCAGTAGGAGTGAGCCCAGTGTGACAGGAAGTGCCAGCAGAGAAATGCTGCTAAATTCAAGCTTTGCATTAGAGGTGACCAGATAGCTCCAGGTGTGAAAGCCCTCTTGAATACTCCCATGTGATCAAGTGGACCCCACCCCTGAAAAAAAAATCCGTTTGCTTAAGAAGCTCTCTGCTCACAAAAAGACAGTGAAAATGGCTGCTGGGGAAAAAAAAATTAAAAGAAAGTAGCTTTTAAGATGCAGGACATCCAAATGAAGAATGCAGCACAAGAAGAGAGTAGTATGTCTAGTACTTTCTGGGCCACATGCCAGGCTTGCAGACCAGGAATTAGGGGCATCCAACTGCTCTCCCTGGGTCACTGGTCTCTGCATGCACAGCTATGGGACATTGTGCACAGATGATCCAGAAGCCTCAGACCACATGTATGTCCTAATGTACCTCTTACGAATATTCATACAGCAGGGAGTGCAGCAATGATTTTTTAAACCTGTCAGTACAATTATTCTGGTTACCACAGCACTGATTGTTTACTCAGCAAAATTTAGTACTTGGGGTGAAGAAGTTTTACAATTAAACAGAAGAGGTCTCCATCCAAAAAAACAGAGCATGAGGTACACCCAGAGCTTAAAGTATGCATTGTGAGCAAGGAGAGTCAAAGTGAAGGTTGACACAACTTCTTTACTTATTCTCCTTAAACCACTACTGTCACCTGTGTACCATAAATCTGTCTTAGTTCATGGATCATTGACCCTGTGGGCCAAAACGTTTAAGGTCACTGGTATGAGTGTAGCTGGTATGCTTATGCATTAAGGACTTGATCCTGAAAGGTGCTGAGTCCCTGCCAGCCAGAGCTCAGGCTGCTCAGCAGCTCACAGGATTGGACCTCTGCTCTCTGTGGTAAGGAGCTTTACCATTTTGCTGGATTTAAAGGAAATCTGCTTTCTGAATCCAAAAGCTGTGCCCTTCTTCAACTAAAAATATTAAATCTTGAATGCCCATTTTTATCTAAACTATCATTTGTAAACAAGTGTTTTGGTTTAAAACAAATAAGTCATTGAGCCCTCATGAATAGCAAGAGAGCAGAAATTAACTTGGAACCGCTCATTTTGATAGTCCTTTTTGATACGCACATTTATAACATTGAAACATCCATTTTCCCCAGTTTATAGAAATTAGAAAAAAGTTCACTAGCTCTTTCCAAAGGGCTGAAAGAGGATTATGATATAATTACCAGCAGACCCTTAATACACTGGTAGAATAACTGACATTACTATTCTAACAGTAGAAAATTTATTCTAGGTGTTTTTGAATCAAGATATGCATACTTGTCTGTTTAATGCAGTACTTTTAAACATTAATTGTATCTGATAAAAAGCTCACACCCTGAATGATATACATGTTAGAGGTACTGTTGTTATCTGCAAGTCTGGATAGCTCAAGGTTATATGACTGGGTTAATAGGATGAGACTCGTGGTTTAACACTCAGGCTTCTGACACACAGCCATAAAGATGCTGAATGAAATACAACTGGCTGTCTCTTCCTAGGAAGCAGTCTACAGGCCTCTGGTGATTGTTTCAGAAGTTAGAGAATATTAAAGGTCCTACATTTCAAAGTGCCTCATTTGTAAAATGACTTATAAGTGAAACAGCATGGAAGAGACACCCACATGAAGAAAATCTGTGTTTAAATATTTATCTGATGGTTTTTATTTTTAAAAACATAATATTTTGTACAAGAGAAAAAAGATAAGAGAATTATTTTCATGAAACAACTGATCTGTATCTAATCTGTATCTAATCTGCAGAGACATATTAATATCAAAAATAGACTTTCTGAAAAATAAGGCATAGCAAAGATTTCATAATATATTTGATTAATCAAAACCCAAATGGAAAGTTCTGATCTTCCCAGATGCTGATGGCTTACAATTTGCTTCAGGGCATTATAAACCATGAAGCACAAAATGCTTGCATATATTTTATAATACACCAAGCTCTCAAATATTTCTGAAAAAAAGATCCATCATTAGTATCTTACTGCTTCTTTTCCTGGGCTGCATTGTATGGACATGGCATCATGGACTAATTTCTGAAGAAACACTTCCTTTTTTTAAAATTCCTTTTAGTCTGCCAGGCCAGTATGCTTGATACAGAACAGAGAGCAGGTGATGGGGTTTTTTTAGCAACTGCAAATAAGGAGCAGGAGCAAGGATCCTCAGCCCTAGTGGCTCAATAGTTAGCCAGAAAAAGGATACAAATAGTTTTATTGTGTTCTCCTTCAGTCCTGGATCCATTTTAGTCCAGCCTATTTTGCCGACTTAAATGACATTTGAGAATATTTTTAACTTATATTAAAGACTTGGCCACAGACTACAGGTTGTTCTTTGAGCAACAGTGTAAGTGAGCAGAAAGAAAATAGAAATTATGAGAGAAGAAAGAGTGAATCTATTTCAACCAGAGGCTTTATTTTTTGCATCACAAATTGCATGAAAACAGAAGATCATGGGTGTAAGGTTACTAATAAATATTTATTTTGCTCAGTCAGAGGGTAAGTATTTTGTCAGTAGGTGTAATAACATGAGATACTCAGCATCTGCAGAGTGCTCTCCAGAAGCACTCACACCTTGCAGATGTTTTGTTATCATTCTTTGCCACCTCTGCATATACTAAATCAGGACAAATATTTCAGTGTCATACACACATATCAGTGGCAACATTTTGGAGGAGAGGGAGGGAAGGGCAAAGGATGTGGGCTATGAGCTAACCTAGACAGGGCAAATCTGTCTATCACTCCACTATTTAGTGCCAGTAATGAAAGAAACCAGCTGAGGGACCATTTTGTATCACAGCATCAGGGGAAAAAATATAGAAGAATGTAGAAAATTAAAACCCCTCATGTTATTTGGCTTCTTGTTTAGATATGGTGTTTAAGTTGGATGTTATGCATGGTAACAAGTTATAGCTGCTATTCTCTGTTAATCATCAAAGTGTTGAGTCATCTCTTTCTTAAAAATAGCAATTAATTTATTTTATGTTTTATACTAATAAATGATGTGTTTTGACACTTCTGAAGAGAAGAAAGTTGCCTCCGGTCCCAAGTTAACATCACAGGAATATTAAAGCCATGGCTAAGCACACTGCTACTGTTGCCATTGTATTGGCTTCATACGTTGCATACATCTCAGAATAAGGCTTTCTAAATATTTGCCTACCTAGATGTATTAGTTTCCACCCCCAAAAAACAGAAAGAAAGGAAAGCTGGAATAAAAAAATTGAGAAGCTCAAGGAAGAGCTAACTTATTTACAAGCTAACTTGTTTAAATGGCATCAGAAATTGTCCAGATCTTTGCCAACATTAGTGACATTGTAAACTATAGTATATTAAAAGAAAAGTTACAATATACACTGGAAAGAGCAAACAAGGTCAAAGGTTATATTTTAGCTAAATGCTTTATTCAAATGTGGCCAAATTTAAACAAGGCTCATTCATTCCCTCTTCTAAGCCCCTACAGAGTTTGTTAGGCAAAATTCTATTTCCCATATTTTTAATTTTTATTCATTATTGCTTACATGTCTTGTGTCTTGTTAGCCCTTTCTTATGGCTTATTTTAGACACTTAAAAAAAATTAGTATTTTGCAAGTTATGAGAAACAAGAGTAAGAAGGGCAGGATATGCGCATCTGACCTTGAAAACAGGGCTGGTGTCTCCCATGCCAAGCCCTAAACTAGTTGAAGGAGGCTTGGACTTTGATAAAAGTATCCAAAAGACAGGATGTATTCCCCAGCTCTCTCATCTGCTGGCATCTTTCACTTTCTCTCCACACCTTTCTGTTCCTCTTGAACCACATCTGGCTTCATCCACAGCTGAAGAATGTGACCTTGGTCTCAGGTTACCCTAAATGAAGTAAATGAATGCAAGGCCAGTCCCTATGGTTTATTAGTAAATCTGTAATTAATCATTATGTGCCACCCAGAATTACTGTCATTTTTATCTTCCTCGACATACCTTTTTATCCTTTTATAGTCCCCCTTCCTCCTACAGTTTTTTTCTTTTGTTTCCAGTGACTGATCTGGCTACCTTTGGGGATATTCTAACTTCAGATCTTACATGCAGGAGATACAGGATTTCTATATCTGGCAGTACAGGTTGCCTGGGAGATTGGTAAATTCATACTGTGTAGATGAAGAAACCAGATTCATACTTTTAAAACAGTATTTCATACATAGCAAGACATTATTCTGATCAGTGATGTTAAAATTAATGTTGAAAGTACTGAACTGAAATTTTAAAGGAATGAATGTAAGGAAAGACAACAGAAACCTTGACTGTTGTTCCCTGTAATGCAAGAGACTTGCAGTCTCTTTGAGCTGCTACATAAAATTGCCATTTAGAAGGAAAAAGGTAGGTGAAAAATTGCCAGAAATATATGGGACATACCAGAGAATGTGGAACTGGGTCATTGTTTTAAAATGGGAACATTTCAAAGATATGCAGAAAAAGCAGGATACAGGAAAGAAAAGGAATGAAAAAAATGGACAAAGGAGGATTTGCTCAGAGGAATTTTTTTTTAGAATAGGGGGAATAAAGAAAAATGTTTTTATTTTATGGAGTTAAGAGAAGATATTGTTGATTATTTTTTATTTTATCTTACTACTTTTTACTCATTTGATGGGGTATATTTTCTTTTTGATAACAATTGATCCAATCAGAAAGGACTTTTGACCTTGTAAAAACCTTTGACTTACTTTTTATGATGTTCTTATTTACATCCATCCCTAATCAGCTCCTACAGGAAAATTTAAGGACAAAATGCCATCAGGCCCTAGAAATCAGTCAGGTAGACAAGAGGATACAGTTCATTAACTCCGCTGCAGTACAAGGCTGGGGACTCACCTGTCTCTTCACGTCTGCCTCCCAGTTACTCCAATTCTTGTAGTGAACTCAAATGAAAGAATTATAAAGACAGGCACTATACATTAGGCTTCACCATAAGAAATGTTTTCAGGCACTCCAATAACTGAGTAATAATGGTAGGGGATTATAGTGCTGTTTAAACTGAAGTCACATGTCGGCTTTTGCAAGATGACTCAGTGAAAAGTTGTGATGATAGAGACATTAATTCATCCATGTTCTTACAGGAAATACAAGGCTCCTGTGTGAAAAAAAGTTTCAAAACTTGAGGTTGGAGTCCTTTCTCCAGTCAAAACCAAAATCTAATGAGTTTCAGAGAGGCAGGACTCCTCCACATCTGCCTACAGATTCATACCCAAGTAGCACTGAGTATCCCCAGCTGCCCAAAGCAGGGAGGTTCTTTGTGCTAATCCTGAATGACCACACTGCAGTCTGTTGAGTTGATCTGTGTCATCACATGTATTATGGTGAGCCAGGTTTAGCCCTGCAAGATGGAAAAAAGGATCCCTAATAATGTGCACTATTTTCCCCCCAAAGCATTTCTAAAAGTTCAGGAAGGAAGAAAGCACTAGTGTGCAGAGAGACCTTTCTTGGTTGCTGCTTTTTCTTTCTTTCTTTCTTTCTTTCCTTCTTTCTTTCTTTCTTTCTTTCTTTCTTTCTTTCTTTCTTTCTTTCTTTCTTTCTTTCTTTCTTTCTTTCTTTCTTTCTTTCTTTCTTTCTTTCTTTCTTTCTTTCTCTATAATTTTTCTTCATTTTCTAGTGGGTGTTGCTTATATAGGGGTTGGAGACATGAGAATACATATTTAATTCCTATAATGTTTCTGTAATCAATGCTTTGTATCTGAACAAAAGTGTAAAGAAGGGCATAAATGCACTAAGCTGCATTTCAAAAATGACATCGTAATTGCAGGACTGCCTATCTTATCTTGGCCTCAAGCATTTACCAGGATTTAAATTTATTTCAAACTGTTCTCCCAAGTCTGCCTAATTTTTTTTTTTTTTGTCCAAATAGCAGCAACTCACAGTTAGTGAACAAAGCTTCAAGATTTTTTTTTTTTTTACTTACAGCTAAATTTAACTTTACCCATCCAATAAAAAAGAAATAAGGGAGCCTTTATTATCTCCCTGGATTTCTGGGTATGATACCACATCATAGAGAAGTGGTTATTAGAGACAATGGCCTACCAAGGTGAAGTTTGTAATAAAGCCTATTATGTGGTTTCACCATTGACACTAATGGAATGTAACAGTGATTTAGAATGATTTAATGGTTCCCAGGTTGTGCTCTAATAGTGCTCTTTATATTATGATGTATATCACAAAACCTAATGTGGCTGTTGTGATATATTGACAGTATTCATGCTGTTTCATTTTTTTAGGGGAATTTTAAAAACTGTCAAAAAAGAAAATTAATAGGTTGCAACTGCATTATTTTCAAGGGGTCTGTTTTTTAAATGTATGTGCATAAATTTCTATTTGGTGCCATGCTTAAGCTAATAAATTCATTTGCATTTTTATTCCAAAGTCATAAAAGTGGAATGCATGCATGCATGCATCTGTGTGTGTCTATGTCTGTGTCTGTGTGTCTGTGTGTGAAGCCTTGTTTTAAAAATATAATCTTAACATTTGTTTACAAAATGGCTTTTATGGTTTCAAATGTTCATAAAAGGGGAGTGTAAAGCAAGTTTTCTTTGCATAGGCTGCAAAACTACACTAATTTAACAAAGGGAGACAGCGGGAGGTATGACAACAGATTCACTCACAAAACATCCAGATCCTTAGGGGTCAGGTGGCTTTTAGGCGCTCATTTAAAGTTGGGAATTAAATAAAAACACAATCATCCTGGAAGAGAAACAAAGAAAGATGTACTAGATCGGAGATACCTTTTGAAATTGTTTGTGGGCTTCTCAGCAATGCCTGACCTATTAGCTCTAAGGCATTTCTGGCTTCAAGTAGGTTAAGGAACAGCAGGAATTTTCTCACATTTTTAAAGTTTTTTCCCCACTTTTTGTAATTTAAAAGCATATATAATGAAATATCATTGCTCTGAAGATCACGACGTTGCAAGTGTGATGATGAGCTACCAGTGAAAATACCCAAAGAACAGAGTTCTCCATCAAAGGAGTTTTATACCTGGCTACCCTGTGAACGCTGGATCAAAGGTCCTTCGTATTTTTTCTGATAAGTTTTTCCTTCCCCATTCACAAAACTTCACACTTTTTAAAATTAGTTTCCTACATGTTCGTGTTGAAACCATGTACGGATCTTTTGGAGAGCAAAAGAAGGTACGAACCATGAAGCGGATTGCTGCTGCCTTGATTTCCACATTAAACACTGCAAAAGGAGCGGATCTTCTCAATCCCTGCTTAGGCTGAGAATATACCATCCACCTCTGTTCCCCCAGTAGTAATGAAAAAGGGGGAAATGCCACTTTTGCTGAAAATGGAAGAAGGACAAATGCAAAAGCCCTTACAGGCTCTGTAGAGCAGAAGGGGGAGACAGCTGCCTAGCAATCAGTGTGCCATGTCACAAGAAACTGTCCTGCACTTGTATCAGGGGAGACTTAAGTGTCTTCTGTTCCTTTTGTTCCCAAATCATCTATGTCTTGTGTTGTGTGCTACAACTGCCACTGACAAAAGCAGGAGGAAGCTGAACTGGGAAAAACTGGGGCCTCTGCATCCCAGACAGGTAAAAGGAGTGCATGGTCCTAGCAGGTGAACATTGCTTCAAGTACCTTCCACACCAGCTGGTAGGTGCTGCTGGGGCACCACTTACACTTCTGAAGTGGGAAAAAATCCATGTGGATTCATGTTGTACCCTCCTTTTGGAGGTGCAAAGGAGAGTAATTAATATAAGTTACCCAGCTGAATTTACCCCAGATAAAGTATTGCATATGTTCCCATGATGATTTAAGTACTATCCCTCAAGTGGGAGAGGGTCGCCACAATCTTGGAGAAAAAGTCATGGAAAAGGAAAAGTCAGGAAAAGTCCTCTCAGAGAGGACATAGGTGGAGGTGAGTAGTTTTTGGTCTGTCATCACCATATAAAGAACTTCTCAAGCAAAGAGAGAACTTGCTCCTGCAAAGAGACTTCTTTGCCAAACTGTGCCATTTATATGACACTGGCTAATTGCTCTGTTACAGGGCAATAGCACGACACTTGCCACATCCTGCTTCAGGTTAGCTTGCTGAACCTGGTGTGTTTGTTTGTTTGTTTTTTCCCTGTGAAAACACCAGGTTTTGATAAAACTGCCTGTGAAAAGTTCAGCTGCAACACAACCAGCCGTCTCCTGATGGGATCACAGTTTGCATTGCATGTGCTTCTACCCTCATGGCAAGGGAATTCAGTGAGCACAAAAGGACAATTTTTCACTTTCTCTGATTCATCCTCTAAAACTGTCCACAAAACCATAATTTTTCAAGTGTAAAAAGTATGTACAGGCTGGAAAATGGGTTTATAAATAGAACCTTACACTGAATAATGACTTTGGAGCACTGAACTGAGAGAGGACTGGCAGAACTTTGGAGAAAGTTATTTGGTTTTGACACTGAAGTTATTTCAAAGTTATAAGCAAGATATTTCTCAGGAGAGGTTCCCCTTTTTTTTAATTTTTGTATTGTGTCATGCTTGTGGAGAGCTTTGTGGAATCATAGAGAACCAAATTAGGCAAAGTGCCTGTTATGTAACCTCATGATTCTTTAAAAATAGTGGGAGCATCACTATCACTAGAGCTTCACCCTTCCCAAAGTTTGTGTACACCACATGGAAAGAGGGGTCAGGAAATAGTGGAGACCATATAATGAAATATAAAGGTAATTTTTACAGCAATGCATAGAAATTTGCATAATTATTATCCCATTTTGACTTTTTAACTTCAGAGAATCTATGTGGGTCAGTTTTCCCTGTTTTAATTAGCAAAATCAAAATAACAAAAAATGGCAATTTCCTTCTTTCAAGCTCAAGTGGACTACTCAGCCTGTAGCAATAATTATATTTTTCAAATGTGAGGTGTCTAATTTAAAAAACGAGATTCCCAGCAGTTGCACAAGTTTTAAGGACAAGAAGTGACAGAAGCAAGTGAGCCTTTTGTTCTTATTGCTTCCCAGCCAAAAGTCCTCTCAACATCTAAACTTTGGAATTATGTATTCTTGTAAATAAATTTCTGTGTCAATATTATTTATTGGAAAATATTTTACCCACTGGGGTAAATGAAGAGCAAGGCTTACTAATCAGATTACTAGCATGCTTATTCTAATTTATACGTTCCATGGTTAGCCTTTAAGCCACAGTTGACCTCTTATTTTTTATATTAACTGGAAACCATTCATCAAGTGAGTTACCCCTCTCCTTTCAAATCCACTTGTATTACTAAAAGGTTGAGTAAAGACCTCTGGGGAACAAGGGCAATTTTTGACATGGATCTCAACAGATTAAACTATGCAGGGACAATACAGAATACATTGGAGCAATAACATTATCACATCATAGCCTGATTGAGAGGCATTTCCTTGCATTTTTGTCCTTTTACCATAAGCCAATAGTAGCCACAGGCATTTGACTGGAGAGCCCAGAGGATTGACAGGCCTGGCAGTCATTACACGCTGGATTGAATACTAGATTACTCCAAAGTGGCTCAGGGTCAAGGATCAGTGTGTTCCCTTTTGGCACTAAATGACTTTAATATCCTTACTGTATTAGTCAATTACTTTAAAGCTGCTGCTCTCTGAGCTCTCTCTGCCCCCCTGCAGTTTACTATGGACATTTGAATTGCTCCCATACTTAACCCACACATCTGCTTTTAGCTGTCAAAAGAATAGTGCTATCACTGGAGCTATTGACAATGCAAAATGAACAGAGATACTTGCTGTCAGTGTCAAGTGGCACTTTCTTTACATTGTTTGTTTTAAATAATTCCTAAATAATGCCGCAGTGACACTGTTCCTAACTCAGGAAGAGTCCGATGGTGGTTTATAGCTTTTAATCTCAACATGAGCAAAACAAGCAGCAGTAAATTATTCCTGTCCACACAGTTAGTTGTTTCTTGAGGGATAAAAAAATGTTTTCCAAAGAACAGAAGTGCTGTGGTAAGGCACAAAATGAAGGGTTGATTTCCACTCTTGCTTAAATTTCACAAGAGTCTCTGTGACTATAGCAAATTACACTGCACTTCTGAATTTATTGGTGCAACACAGTGAAGAATTTTATATCATGGCCACTGAACATTAAAAGGTCTGGCTTGGCTTGGTGTTAAACCAACATGTCTGGATTAAATATGAGCAGAACTGATGTGAATTTTAAAACTGCTTGAAAGTCATGCCTTTAGTGTTTTAGTGAAAGTGATATCACTGCACATGAAAGCACATCTGTGCTGTGGGGCCCAACTTGTGTGTGGTGATGTCATCGGGTTAAAAAAACAAGTCAGAACTTTACAGCTAGATACATACAGAAATAATTTTTCTTTATGAATATACCTATCTTCATCTGCATGAGGATAAATGGGCACTACATCTTACTGGGAGAGCTGTCAACCATGTAGTGGTGAGACCATGTTGCATGCAGACGGTCATGTTTTCCCTCCTTTTGTATAAAGCTATAACATGGGTATAAGGGCAGGTTGTTTTGCTGTTCTTGTGAAAAATACAGCAAGCATTTTACAAGGAATAGCACCATGCCTATTGCTGCGTGCATCAAATTGATCTCCTTTTTGGACAACCCAAGAAGGATCCGTCATGGCAAAGTTACCATTCTAATTCTTCAGAGAACTGTTAGATGTCCTTATGAACAAGGGCTTTGGACTTCATTTAGTGCATGAAAAGAAAAATCAAATTTTGACATACAAGGTAGGTGTAACACAGGTCATTGCTATTGGGAATTCTACAAGATATGATCTCCAGGCTGCCCAACAAATTTAGCAGCATAGTGTCCACTCTGACCTGTTTGCCAATGACAAGGCCAATGGAAAATATAATCCAGTGTGCATTGTAAGCTTCTGGAAGGCTTAGGCAGTATCAGAGACATTTTAGCTTCAGCAGTCTTTGTATTTCACTGGAAAATGAAATTGCTGTGTGAGGAAGCAGACGAAACAACACTTTGAAAAAAATAAAAATCTCAATCTCTAAGTGCATGTCCTTGTTATTCAGGACCTTTAGGCATATAAATATATTGTAGGCAACAGAGCAGTAACCGAAATGCAGATATATGATCAGTTCTAAAGTACACACACACTTGCATATTTTTTACTACACAACTACTCTAGGAAGGCAGACAGACAGTATGCACTGGCCAGTAAGATACATTTCATTCGCAGTGTGCCTCAACTCAGTGGCTAAGCATAATGAATTGTGCCTTGGGGAATGCTCTGAATAATTGTGCTAATTTAAAATTTAGTCAGCAAAGGACCCTAAAAAACTTGATACCTCTTGGTAATGATGCATCATTAGCACTTTTCATTCATTTATATTTTGTTGTGTTTAGGGATTTGGGTATTCAGGAGAAGAAAGGTAGTCTGACAAGAGAGTGATTGAATCAGCCCCCTTGATACCTGGGAGTGACAGAAGGTGAAGTACTGTAGCTGCAGTTGACAACTACTTTAATATGAGCCACTTATAAATATTTACAATTCATAAGTCAATGATGAGCTTCTGTATAGCACATAAATAATACCATAAGTATTTGGCATATTTATTTGGAGCCTGATCATTAGTTGGAAGATAACTTAGTGTTAAAGAGTTATGGAAACATTTTCAATTAGAAGAGCTTCCTTTGCAGACTGCAGTGCACAGCTTTGAAGAAAATAATACACATGAAACAGGTGAGTTCACACTTCCAGAAAACTGCCATTCTCTCAACTTAACCAGGGGAGCAAAACATCCAACTCCAGTGCAATAAGATAACTAAGATTAATAGCTACTGGTTCTCGATGATTTACTTGGCACAGATACCACAGCACTAAACATATGGCCTTTCTGCAGTGCAACAATAAACATATCAGAATCTAATAAAATAACAGTGAACCCTGTTTACTGCATGAGTAATTGTACTGGGGATATAATTCCTCTTGTTAAGGAATTCTACTAATAGATTGATTTTTTTAGGCTAAATGAGACACCTTGGGGTGCATGATTTTGATCTGACTGTAATAAAAGTTTGACAGGTTGAAAATTTGGCACCTATTGACTGAGGGAGTTCAATTTTTTTGTTCAAGACAGACATTTATATTCAAACTTTTTTGTTTGTTTCTCATATTAAATGTTGAACATTGTTGAAAAGAGGAGGAAAAAACTCAACAGTCTCACATTCCACAAAACAAAATCAAATAAAATAATAAAATGAAAAGGCTTGCAGAGAATGCATCCTTCTTTGGGTGTTGTTTTTTTCTGTTTGTTTGTTTTGTTTTGAGTATTTTTGTTGTTTTTTTTTTAAAGGAAGCTAAAATATCTGTATTTTCCTGAACTATTTTAGGCAGAATAATTGTCTGTAGCTTCTGTCTCTTTAATATGGGTGCATAGAGCAGTGATGAGTGCTAAATACATTAATCAGGAGTGAAAAGTAAATTGAAACATTCTGGAGCACACTCTTGGACACATAAAAAGAAAAAACTAATACTTAATACTTGTGTGCCTAATTTTTTGTGTTTTCTGGACTTCGTCATTCTTTTTTTTTTTTTTTTTCAATAAAACAATGAGGTTTTAAATGACCACTCGGGATGGACACTCCTTTCTTTCCATCCTGGTGGGTAATGAGAGAGACAACACCTCCAGCCATTATTCCTTCAAGTGCTGAGTGGGAGTGCAGTTAACTTTGATGGCATAGAAGTAAGTACATCTTTTATTGCATAGGAAAAAAAATTTTGAGAGTAACCTATTCAGTTTAACATTTTCTCAGAGTAATTACACATAAAATTAGCTACCATCAAACTTTTTAGCTACTTTCCCCAATCATGTTAGCTGCGTACATACACATTTCACGTCTAAGCATAGAAGAATTATTTTTATGTGGCAATATCCACAGAAAAAAAATTAGAGTGATTTCTTTTTTCCATTTTAATTGTTGATAATTTTGGGTTTGAATCTCAAATTATAATTTTTATTTTTGGATACTAGTATAGAAAATTAATTTGCAATGTCTTGCTCATGTCCGTACAATGCAATCACTCATTAATGCAGTTTCAAATATCAAAAACTTGTCTGTTTTCTCTTTAATTTTTATGCTCTTTGTAACAGGCGTCTTCTTGTCATGGTTCATCCTGAGGTATGTAAACAACATACAAATTTACTTTGAATGATATATAATCTCGTAATTTTCTCGCATAAAATGACATATACAAATCAAAGAGCTAAAGCATGGAAAGTAACATATTTTGGTCTTGTGACGAATGGTAACCTGGTGCTATTGAATTACTGAACTGTGTCTGAGAACTAATGAGAAAAATTTCCCAGGGGAATCTTTATCCAATGCACTTGGAGAGCACCTTGGGGACTCATTCCGTGTCTGTCACCTTTCCCGTCTCATTGACACTCAGCTTCTTTACCACCATTACGCTGTGCAACCATTTCACTTTACACCTCACGATTAGAATATTAAAAGAAGAGAATACTACACTACTTGTTCCAGATAGCAGAGTTGTTTTTGACACTTAAAATAGAAATTGTCACTGAAATATCACAAGGACATGACTATCTCCAGCTCCAGAGCACCCAAAGAACATTTTAAAACTCAGAGGTGTATTATTTTAAAGACACTCATATTTTTTTCAGATTTCTTAAAAAGCTTGGGATTTTTCATTCCTTAATTAACAACAAAACACTTATAGATATGTCATGTCATGTAGACCACAAAAATGATTTATCTTAGGTAAAATTCACTCCTCTCATAGTAACAAGGGCTGAGTCACTGGTATTGATTACATAATGATGAATTTTTAAACGAAGGAATAGAAACATCATTAGCAAAAAATATATATTTTTCCATGTGGCAAATATTTGGTGAAGACTTGTGAGGTCTAAAAACATAAGGAAAAGTCTTCAATGTCTGTAAATGGTTTTAGTTTCATTGATTTAAGAACACTGCTGATTTCCCTCAGAGAGGATTTGTCTCATATATCTTACATCCATATTTAGAAGAACTTTGGTATATCCTGTTAGGGCCAAAACCTGGCTTCCTCTGAAAAGCTCCCTCACTGAAGTGCACAGAACTATTCTCATGAGTAAGAGCAGGGAGGATTTGGCCTCAGGGAATAAAGCTCAAATTTAAAAAGTTTGAAAAAACCCAGCTGCATTTTTAGCTTAAAGAGTGCTCTAATTTCACCTGGTTGGTGATTTCAGACAGAAGCTAATTAAAGCCAATGGAGAATTTTAAAAACGAAGAAAAACCCCACAAATTAGGACAGCAGGGGGAAAATAAGTTTCCTAATTATATATAATGAGGATGTCTTCTACATAGTGCAGTAAATGTTCACCTTTTCTATAATACTGGGAGTATGCTGATTTCTGCTGTGTGGCCCAGGGTGCTACACATACAGCTGCTTGTACCCATCACACAAGTATTTGATTTTATTAAAGAGTTCTAGTTAGCCAAATGTCCATGGGGGTCACACACTGTGACTTGTGTAGAGACTGAGAAATACTGAACATATTTGACTGTTGATGATATTAACAGACCTATTGCCTGCAGCGGCTGTTTTTGTTGCTGTGTTTTGTTGACATTGAGGAAGTGTGGGAAAGAGAGATTATTTTGGCAAGTATTAGGAAGCATTCAGGCTATATGCTGAGTTTTGTTTTGTCTTCTGCCAAAAAAGATCTTTCCATGGAATTGAAGAAAACCTGCTGTCATTCCATCTTACTTCTGAAGATGGTGAAATTTCTGCTATGGACTCCTTGAGGACAGACTGAATGCAGTATTTTCTTCAGTAGTGGGCAGCCACTCTGTGCTAGAGTAGACCTATGGTATCTTGAAAATATTTGAGTGTACCTGTTTCAGCCTTGCATAATCAACAGTTCAGTCTTTCATTGTTGACTCAGCAAATAATCTTTGCTCTAAACAAAATGAAAATGCCCTGTTAAGGTTGTAAATTTTCTAGAGAATTCTGTCCCCTTCCTGTGAATTCTGAGTTTCACAGGAGATGTAAAAGAAAATTGGAGGCAGGCTTAAATATTACAATATTACTGCTGACATATAGCAAATGAAAAAAAACCTAAATAACAAACTGCCAGGAATTATCAGTCCTCTGATGTTTGATGCAAGCCTTTGATGGTGTGAAAAATACACTGATGATGATGAATAGGGAAATAATGTGTCAATGTTCTCTTTTACAGTTACTCTGAACCTACTGAAATTACAAAGGTTTTAAGTCTTATTTGTTTTAACAGACTGAGTTTAAATAATTAGAACTAGGCATAGTCTTGCATGTCTGTGACAAGTGAGGATGAAGCACTTCTGCTCAGATGATCTCCTTCATCTCCCTTCTGCATCCATTCTGCACAGGGGGAAATAAATGAATAAGAAGCAAGGTTGTGAAAATCTGTATTAACAGCTCTATCCTGTTCACCTTTACCTTTCTATTTTGAATTTCAGGTCACTGTACTTTATTCTAGGTTCAAACCAAAACTCCCTTATGTTCTGTTGCTTTAACAGGTCTGAGATCTACCATGCATGAACAGAATTTGAAAGAAGCAGCTAGTTTATGGATATTTTAGAAAAGTTTCTGCTTTTCACTTCAGAGTGCTTCATCTTAAAAAACAAAAGTCTCTGAGCTGGTCTATTTAAACTTCCTCTATTTAAATATCTACATTTAAGTAAAAAAATATGAGAGGTATTTTTGATTGTTTGGCTTTAGGGTTTTTTTAAGCACTATCATACAGTTTACACATTCCTGTCTCATCTTCTACATGGCAAAATACAATTATTTTGAAAACATATAGGGAAACACTCCATGTCGATACTTACAATGTCAGGAAACAGGCCATGAACTGTAGTTCTTTGTCTTTCTCAGAAAGATAATTATGAGTGTGGCAGAGTGAGAAATCCTTAGACTCCTGGTTTTGCAGAAACCATGTGAACCCAATACTTGATTCAGTGTCATGTTAGTACTGCTACAGGCAACCAGCTGTTTCAGTAGAAGTTGAGATTTAATATGCATTTAAACATTTTCTGTGACCTCTCTCCCATTCATTAAATTTCTTTCAACTGGCTCTTA
Organism: Bombycilla garrulus; assembly: GCA_013400315.1. Taxonomy (NCBI): domain Eukaryota; kingdom Metazoa; phylum Chordata; class Aves; order Passeriformes; family Bombycillidae; genus Bombycilla; species Bombycilla garrulus. The sequence continues at coordinate 283,286 of VXBU01002271.1, forward strand.
TGAGCTTTTCAGGGATACTTTTTGATTGTGAGTTGACGGGGCTACGTTAAAGTTTCCCAACGCTTTGGATACCCAAATCCATGACTTTCCTACGTAGAAAAATGTCATAACTAAAACCTGAGGGCAACTAACATATATGTAAGTAGTATTAATTCCGTTAGTCCTTACTAGTACACAAGACTGATTTGCAGGGACAGTAAGTGAAATTAGGCATGTTTCATCATTTGTCATTTTACTTTACTACCTTGGACTTAACAAAGGCATCAACTGTATGTGATTTCTATGTAATTGTATATATGCATAGATAGAGAAACATGCACTTTAGAATGAGTCTCTTAAGGCCAAGAAAGTTCAAATGTAATCCTCCCACTGCCACAGATGTGTGTGCAATTTTCCTTAAGTTCAAGTAGGGATGCATAAGTAGAAGCAGCAGAGCATCTTACCCATCACTCATATTCAGGACTGTTTCCCAGGTTCAGATGTTTATGTTAAAGTTACTCTGTTTTGAGCAATTCACATTTTCTTTTGAGAAACAAGGAAGGTAGAGAGTTATTAGGAAATGTGTTATATGAATGTCCATAGGGGGAAAAATTCAGAACCGCTTTCAGTACTTCAGTGTCTACAAATAATGCTATGGTGGACAGCTGAAACAAGAATAGATACTGTGCATTGATGAGACAAAAAAGCATGCCCTGAATTTTACAGATTTTTGAAAGAAAAATATCTTAGTTATAACCAGCTTTTTTTAGAAGTGGGAACATTTTGTTGTGGATATCATGTATTTGCCTACCTAAGTGCAGTGCTTTGAATAAAACAAATCATATATGTTTGAGACCAACTGGTGTCTCTCACAATCTTTTTCTGCAGACCCCAGAGTCATGTCTGAATATCTTCTTATTCTTCAATATATTATTGAGAATCTGCAGTGAAACACTAACATAACTGCTGTCTAGTGCCTGCAGCAGACAGGTCTGGCCAAGAGGATAAAAAAAGTTTATATAGTTTTGTTCAAGGGCCTGATTAGCACTATTTATCTGTCATTCCTTTCAGTTTTTGAGATTTCATTGCAATGAGCTAGGAGCTTAACATGTACTGTTTTGATCATTCATCCTGATCTGGTTTGTCACAAACAGCTAAAAGTTCTGCTCTAAATGACTTTGATGGTGTCAGTGCCAAAGCAAACGTGGGGTATATGTTTACAGTCTCCTTTTTATACATGTCTGGGGCAGAAGAGCTATTGAAGCAAATTACTTCTCACCCACACAGAGGGTATTTCTTCAATGTCACAGTGGAGGTCAATGACAGGGCAACTCAGAGAAGACAGCTTCTGAAGAAGAGTGTGCTTACATTTTCCATAATGCTCATCCAACTTTTCTCAAACACTCTCAGGAAAAATATATTTAACCCTTTTATAAATAGCAAATGCAAATACAAAAATACATCTTTAAAGCTTTAAGCATCTGCAATATTATATGATGTTTGCAGGAATAACCATCACACGCCACAGCAATCCCACAGTTCTGGTAAGAGCCAGAATGATACATCATTTTTGTATTTTAACAATAAATATTTTAAACTGCTAATCTATTCAGTGAGGCTATATAATTTCTTGTTGATGTTGCTATACTGACCTCTGCAGGCTTTGGAAGTTTGGAACATTGTTTACTGCAGTGACTCTGTGACCTACGCAGCCAAATGAGTCTGTAGCACCAGGACACTTGAGGGCTAACATACTTACCTGAGAGCTGTATTTCTTCTCAGTTCTAAAGAACAAACTGTAAAGAAATTTAAGCTAAATTAAATTATCTCGATGCCCAGAATATGTTGGTTTAGGAAAAAATAAAGTGGAAAAATAGGTTAGTTACAAATGTGAGAAGTTGTGATATGACCAGTAATTAAGGAATGCAGCCATTTTAGATGAAAAGTATTATTCATGTTAAGCTTGTCTCTTAAAAAAAAAAAAAAATCTGCAATATATTCAGTCCAATTCAATCCAACCTCCTGTTCTCCTCCTAGAAGTAATAAATTAAAAGTTGCATATGGTCAGTATTGTTTTTATAAGTTTTCTCAACTAGGACAGAAACACCAGGATGAATAGTGACACCTAAATGCAAAGTTCCCCATCTTGTGGATTTCAGTATCTTGGGTTAAAATCATTCTACAGACACACTACAATGCATGCATTAATCTAATCTGGGTTATGTTCTGTTAAATACTTACTGCCTTTTTGGAGTTAAGTGTGTTCCTTACATTTATTCATGTCCAAATACAATTTTTCAATTAGGGTCTGACGCTTCTTTTATACATATATATCATTTTTGTGACTTATAGTCATGTTTGGCTGATATACAGAGCTATGCCCTATACCTTGTTTATGTTAGAAACAAAGGCTCTCTGAACTGCAGCTCTGTTTATAGCTATTTGTGGTTTAACAAATGACAAAATACAGAAGACTTAAAAATCTTGGTCTGGAAAAAATATCTCAGTCTGGTTTATGTTTTCATGTACTTTCTCTACACTTAATGATTTTGTTAACTGTTTCAGCTATTCACTGTACACTTCTCTGACCACATTGTATTTATGTTGTATGCAGGTAACTGACATTTGAAGAAAAACAAAACATACAGGATGAAATCCTGACTCCTCTGAAAGCTCCCATTGACTTTAGGAATGCCAAGCATTTTCCTGCTGTATTTTTGTCACTCTTGCTTCATCCTCAGAATTAAATGATCTCTTTGACAAATTCAAAGTTTTTGTAATTAATCTTCCTCTGTAAGAGACGGAGACGTTGTACCCCGAGACAAACAGACATATGGACATGCCCATCTCCACTATTTGTGGGAAAAACTGTGCATTTTGGGATGGATTATCACTCACGTTGTATTAAATTTTCTGTAGTCCAGTATTGTTAACCAAGAGATGCCAATAAATGGGCAAAACAGACAGCAATTGGTGGGAAAGGAAAATATACATGGGAAGTTGCAATGCAGTTCTTTAAATATTTGGCTCAACATTCACTTCCTCAGTTTTATTTTTTTCCAGTTTTGAATGTTTTCAAAAGAAATTATCTGAGATAACTGGTGATTTTGTCTGAGAGAAGAAATATTTTGAGATTACTATTTCATTTATCTGCACCATTTGCATGACAGTCTCTATCACATATCATAATCTCCTAACTAGACTAAGTGCTGGTCATCCTTTGGTGCTGATACCTGTGCTGCTCAGAGCTCTGGATGAGGGCATGAATTTTTGTGCATTTATAGGCTGCCTATCACAACTGTTCTCATACAAATCAAGAGCAGTGTCAGCAATGATAGTAAAGTTTCCACAGAGCAAAATTCTGGCACACACGTAATATTCTTCAGTCACAGAAATGCAGTCAATCTGTGGTCTATGTGACCAAACTAGGGCTAATCTGCAGTAGAAAATACATCAGTACGGATAGTGAAGAATTTAATTCCTCAAAATCAAATGTTTTGCTCTGGAGATCTGGTCATTTTGCTCCACAGTGTCTGCTAATGTTAACATAGCCACATTGTCTTGCTCAAAAATATTGGAGAAGTTTGAGACTAAACCCCTGTGTCTTAATGGTTAGCAGGTAACCAGTGAGAATGGGCAGAGATAGACTCACTTCTGGCTACCAGCAAGTTTTATAGGCTAGAAAATTAAGAAAAAGGCAAGTGGATGCAGAATGTGATTCCCCCCACTTGCACCTCCCAAAAGGAAGCTATAGGGAACTGCAGGTAGAGGTAACACAACAGCAGCAATGGCAATTGTCAGTCCATTCTCATACTCAACCACACTGCCTACGCTGCAAACTGAAGTTCTGAGAAACCCAAACTGGTTTAATAGACTTTATGGTGTGTGTCTAACAGTCTTATGGTGTAGTGCAGAGAGGAAAAGCCTAGGCTTTGATTTAGCAAAATGTGTTCTGGGTCTGGGACCTCATGCCTGAAAAATACCTTTACAGCAAGGATTGTTCAGGGCTTGTGCCTGGCCTGGGCACACTGCTCATGAGCAGAGAGCTGAAGGCTGGAGGCACCTGTGTCCCCTTTGCAATGGGCCTGTTAGAGGGCTGCCCCAGGTGTGTCTTCAGCTGCAGCTCTGCCGAGAAGTAACTGCTCAGAGCCTGCCAGCAGTGCCTCTAGTACATGCTGCAAGTCTCCAAGTACAATGCAAATTAGAACAAGGAAAACTTTCCATGGCATACTACATCAATAACTGGGATGCACCCTAAGCACGGGTGCCAGAACAGCTTACCTATGTCGGCGTAAAAAGAGAGTTATGATGTGGCTGTTTTTCCTAGGATATTTCAGGACTGTTATGACATTCAGTATGTAGCTGTTTAATTAACCTGGAATATAGGCTGGAGGACCACTGAAAGTTAAGTCATACATTTTTCTCTTTTGCTATGATTGTAGTTAGATAACATAGTAAATTCCAAAGCTCTAAAGAAAGAAATCTCATAGTATTTGAATTATGGCTCTGTGTGTATTGATCCCAGATTACAGCACCTGGACAATTGGTCTACAAAACCATCAAAGCCTTCTTTGGACTGTCAGTCTTGATTGCTTGGTGTTCACATCAGGTCTATAGTGTAATGTGAATAACCATTAAGTGTTACATTCCCATACTTTTCTGTTTTGATGGAAATTTGTGGCAGAATTGTGGCCTGATTCTGTCAATGTAAAGAGCATAGTTTTTCTTTTGCCCTAGAAGTTTCTAATATGTGTGCTCATTTATCTCTTGGATCTCTGTGAAAGCAGTTGAGCAGGATGTCAGCTCCCTTTTATTTTTCTAAGCACAAGCCTTGTTACATTTTGCTTAATCTTCCACCGTATGGTGACATGTAAAACTGAAGCTTGACCATTTAAGAGTTAAGCAATGCACAGCCTCCCAGCAGGTCCCCCCAGGGCACTGTGTCAGATGGTATTAGCAGAAGAACCAAAGCGACTGTCCCTGCTGCACTGCTTGGACATGTATAACTGGAGCATTCTACAATCACAGAGTACTGTGTGTACAACAAACTGGAAGCTCCCTTTAGACCACACTATAGCTTTCCACACATGCCCTTAAAAATAAATTGTGTTACAGTTGCTCTAAGAAATAGAAGTAAAGAAGTAAAACGGCAAGTCAGTAAAACTGCATGTTTGCCTGTTTCCCCTTTTGAAATCTATTTTCTGATGGGGATGTAAAACTCTCAGTCTAGTGCCAGATGCACCTCATTTTGTACTACTACTCCTATGGAAAGGAGTAGTCTTTACGCTATTTAGGTGGCACAGAGCAGATACAATAGGGACTGTGTCCCTTTTTGCAGCATCTGTGGTGCTATTTATGCAATAGACTAGATTTGGTGCCTCATTACTGATATAAGCAGAAGCATCACCCATCAATCACACAGAGATTTTACTTTGCATACTTCAGGGGATGAACCTGTCTCAGTACACCTGAGACAGTGGACATAAAGACATTTTCTGATTTCTGATTTTCAAGAAAACTCTACTATAGGATGTATAGTGTGCAAATAGACTTTCCACTGTACTGTAACTATCAGTAATGGTGTGCAGGCTACAATTTAAGGAGAACTATTAGCCTTCTATTACCAGAGAGCATGCAATAATAATAATAATACAGGAAAAGCCAGCACCATAGTGGGGTGAAACAAAGAACACTGAACACTTTTTAGCCTGACTGTACACAGCCTCAATAGCAGCACTTCTTGTTCACACAAAAAAGTTCCTTCCGGGGAAGCATGGTTGTTATACGGTGACACTGTATTGTTCTTGCACAATGGCTTTCATTTGGTAAAGTACCTTATTCACACCTGCGTCTTTGAGCAATTTTATGGTCTCATCTGAGCTTAAACAGCTGCTCATGAGCTCAGAGTTAGACCCATTCTTAAGAGATAAATATGGCCTCAAAATTTTGTTGGCTTTCACATTTTCTGACACAAGGAATTGGATCTATATTAACTTAATATATCAGTTTAGGTTTCTCTTTGTTTTATTTTTCTCTTTAACTGACCTTGGTTATTTTTTAGATCTTCAAAGAATTTATTGCAGCTTTTTTAGTTTAGTGATGTCAGTGCCAGGAATTTTTTAATTTTTAGCACTGTTTACAACCAAGTTGACCACATGGAGCATCCAATTGTTTGACAAGTGGCTGAAAACTGGAGAGAAATATCTTTTTGTGAAATTATCCTCTACTTATTTAGACCATGACGAGAAATTGACCCCAGACTAATGTCAAAAGTTAAACATTTTAACCACAAAAGAAGAGAGAGAAATAGCATAACATGGATATATACTTGTAAGGTGGTCTGACCCCTTGGTATGTAATGGCTCAAAGTATGGGCCATGATAACTTCTGTCTTTCATTTAAATGCTGCTGAGTGCTGCCACATATTCTTGAATTCCCTGACTGACACAAATGGCAAACACTCCCCTCCCCCAGACATTAGAAACAAGTAATCAATTGAGCAAATTAACTTTCTCTTTGTGCCCTAAGATTAATTTATACATTTTTTAAAAAGAAAATATTTACATAAAGTGAACATATTTTGCAGATGATAAGTGAGACGTTCAAGCATCTACCTCTGAGTTAAAGGTCTTTGGGCACAAGATTAAAGAGTCAGAGAGTTTCTTCTGCTTCCGAATGCAAATAAAATTGAAGGCCTCCTGCTTTGGACAAAAAGATTGCCCATGTATCTTTTGCCTTTTTAAGCATGCAGGGCAACAGACCTCCTGCTATAATTTCAACAGTAACAACACGGAACAAGTGAGTGTTTCAAATGAATGGTGTGTTTAGTAAAATGACTTTTTAACAATTGTCATTTTCTTTGCATAGAAATAAATAAAGTCTAGCTTTATATTGCAATTTATAGCCAAGAACAGTATGGCTCTTAGAAGAGTGTGCTATAGCAGTGGTTTTGCCTATTTCCATTCCATTCTGTGAATATCCTGGCAAACCAGTTTGTTGACTATAGCCCTCAAATACTGATGAATTCTCAGCTCATGTTGGCAAGTGGTCAGTGCTCTTGGCTTCACTAGAAAAAAAACACTGCTCTTAGTCTACAATAATTAGTTGGAAAAAAATGTCTGGATTTGTATTCGCTTGTCTTTCTTCCTGTAGACTTGCATTTTATCAGTCAGGAAAGAGTATTGCTGTCTGCATAACCAATTGTGACTGGCCTTCCCTCCCAGCCCAAAGCCTGAGTAAATATCTAAAGATATCAATACATTTTTTTTCATCTCTTGTGTAGATCAGTACTGAATCAGATGCTAAAAGCTCTATTCAGTGATATGAAATATGATACTCATTTTGGCTGTTCATTTGTTTTTGTTGATCTCATTGTTCAGCAATCTGAGTATTTCTTTAGTCTTCTATTTTGCTCCAGAACTGATATAAATGTTACCAAGGGACGTCGACCTTTTCCATAGAAGGTGAATGTTTCATAAATGAGAATACCTGGAAAATATGGGACTTGTACAGTTGTGTGGCTGGGTGCATAATATGGGCACCACAATTGACAATACATTGGACAGAGAAATTGCAGACTTCTTTGATTTAACAAGAATTGTGCAAATATGCAGTCTTCAATGCCATTTATGAATTAATCAAGTGCACAAGCGCCTCTTATGAGGACTTCATATCAAGTAAGAAACTCGCCTAGGGACATAATACTAAAAGACCCCTAAAAAACTCATTAATAGAAATAGTATCTTCCAATTTATAATTTAAATGTATAATAGAAAAAGAAACAAGCTGTATTAACTTTCCACTGCACTTGAATTAAAGATAATATAACACAAAATTTACAAAAGTTTTAAAAACTGATGAATAAATATGTATTTTATGTTTAGATAGCACCATTCTACCAAGACATTTCAAAAACTAATTTTGACACCAATGCAAATAATATTTTGCCAGGCATTTGTTTTGGGTACAGAAGGCTTCATTTTGTTGTCATTACTGACACATCCTTTTCTCAGGAAGAACAATATGTTCCAATAAAAACAAGAGAAGGGTTAAGTAGGACAGGTCCATTGTGACTCACCTGCCTGCATGTCCAGCTCTTCCACAAGGCAGGAGAAAGGAGTTTAGCTTAACCTTTGAAACAGGAGCAAAATTAGGTAAAGTTGTGTGAAGTTACTATATTTTTACCTGGCTATTATGGAAGCAATTTTAAATGCTACCAGGCAGTTCAGATAACATAAAAATTCCAATACTGCCTTTGACTCGAGTCAAGGGTACACTTAAAGAGTTATTAGCACCCAGCAAAGTGTGTTAAGTCTGACATTCATGATGTCTCAGTTATTAAATAGATACTAGTACACGTACTGATTTTCTTATAAAACTTAATAATGATAATGACCTTTCCATTTAGAATCAAGCTTTCAATGCTGAAAACACCAGCAGATTTATAGAATTCTATGCTAGACGCAAATTACAGATCATTGTCAGTTTTTCATATATACAGAACTTGAAATGTATTTTCCACTTCTCGTCTTGAACATTCATGTGTCATAATGACCATCAAATGTATATATTTCTGTGCATAGCTAACATAATTGATGTTACACTCAATTTATCATTTGATTTAGTGCTCCTCTGCAACACTGCATTATTCCACTGAGGTGGTCTGCTCACAATAGTGCATTTAAATGCTAAAAAAAAGATTACAAAAAAAAAAAATTGTGCCAGGGACTCTGCTGCAGATACTAAACAAGAGAGTAGGTGATTTGGATGGCAGAACATCATCCTCAAGCAGACTAATATCTAAATCTTTTTGGGAAAACAGAGATTGAGGCTGTCATTTTGCCACTCACTGTTGTAACACTACAGCAGGGATTTTTCTTTCTGGATACATTGAATGCTGATAAGGTATACTCATAAAGAAAATACCAGATATTGCTAAATACTGAACATAATTTGACCTGGAGCACTAAGCTTAGTCAAAATTACTGAATTACTTAGTCAAAATTACCAAATTCAAGGGTTTTCATCTACTAAAAATCAGCACATTCTCTCTGTCTTCAATAGGGCTATGCCAGCCTATTTGAGCCCAGGATCTAGCCCATCTCAATAATGAATGTGAATAAATCCCATGGGGATTACAGCAGCTGAGAATTTGACCCCTGACTCCCTGCTACACAGAGAAAAAAAAATTAAATTTTAGAATATTTAATATATTTTCTTATGCGTGAACCAGAGGGTATTTCTAAAACAAACAAGCAAGGCTCTCTGCTTCAGCAGAGATGATTGTAAGCAACGATGAATATAATAGAGACCATATTTCTTCTTTTTTAATTTTTTCTTTTTCCCAAAATGTCCTTTCCCCCATACCTCAGTGAATCACTTCTTATCCTTTTTAGCCACCATGTTCATGTTGAATTTTGTCTGTTATCTGAGGGGGCCAAGTAATGTGAGGAAATGTTTTTGAATACTGGTGCTCTGAAAGGGTGCTATTTATGTGACGTCAAGTTTACTTGCAAGAAAAAATAATTCTTGTAAAATTGCAACTCTGGTTACTTCAGAAGATTACTTCCCTTCTTCCCTGCTTATTGCTGGTGATTTTAGAGCACACTATATAACTTTAAAGATGGAAAATATCCACCTGACTTCAGGGATCTCAATTTATCTGAACTTGTCCCAGGAAAAAATGGAAGGGGAGAATTCATTTCACCTACTTGAGACCTCTACCTAAGGCTGACATTAATTGCACCCCAGAAGTGCCAGTTTTTCTCCAGTGACTATAAAGGAAGGTGTGCAGAGATGCAGATGCCAATATTTGTCAAATTCCAACCTAACTTCTTTATTGTCAGAGAAACAGAAAAGTCCCTCATCTCCCCCAGAATGACCCTGTCTTGAAGGACCAAATCCTCCAGGATACTCTGTGATATGCTTTTTAACAGCATTTATTCTCAATTGCTTTAGGATCAAGAGTCAAAGATGAAAGATGCTTGCTATAGATTGGGCAAGACTTCTGAGGAAGGGGTAAAGAGATCAAAGAAAAGGGTGAAAAATGTTGTCTCAGGAACTGGATAATACCATGCCAGATATTTCCTCTTGTGGAGAAGACAGAGCTTGTCATTTGGTTCCCACAGAGAGCTCACAAAAGCAAATTTTACTCGTACTGCCCGCAAATTTTCTGAACAATAAGTATCTACTCCAGGAATTAAAGCTTATACCTCGTTCACATAATGTAATGTTAACACAAGAATAAAGAAAGGTTCCAAGAAAGTGCTTCTGAATGATCTGAGCATTTTCTTCCCAGACACAGGACCTCAAATGACTATTAAATCACCTAAGACCAGGCAGTGAAATGAATGGCATCCTTCTGCTTTTAGAAAAACAATGCACTGGTGTTCTATGTTTAGCTATCATGATGCTATCCAGAAAATTATAGTCTATATATGATGCTAGTCTCAAAAGCAACCACGTCAGCTAAAAGCTTGCAAAAGTGCATTTCTTGATCATGTTTATGTAATTACATAAAAAACCAACAGTTAAACATTTCAGGGAAAGAAACCAAAAACTGTAACACACTAATACACTGAATGTAAGAAGAGAAGTACAGTTAATACATCAATTTAAAGTAACAGGAGAGTGTAAAAATACTGAATTTGTTATCTTGAGGAGCCAAATTTTTTTTTTTTTGGCTTAACAGAGAATCATGTCAGTTCTCGTTTTACAGACACTGGAAACTGCTAAGCATTAACAGGCAAGAGTGGTTTGCACAGTGATTGATATTAGCCAATTTTACAAAATTATGAGGGTATTGTTTGTACTGTATTCTGTCTAATTATTTTTATTATTTTACCATGGCTTTGATGGAGCTCAGTCCCAGAATCTCAGACCTGGGTAAACTGTCCCATTAAATTTATAAGGGAAACAATTTATAGTGGGGTTTGGGTTAGTTAAAACCAGAAATATATTTAGAACAAATCCCAGTTTTGAACACTGCTGGACAGGTGGGAAATTTGTGGATGTCAGCTTATGGCCAGGATTTTTAATACATTGGAATAACTGTGTGAAAGAATAGTTCACAAACTTTATTGCTGCATTTTTGCAGAACATACTTATTTTGAAAATATTATGCAAAAAAACCTGGCCATCTCTGAGGAACTGATCTGTTTATTATCAGTGGGTTCATATAATAAATGTAGAGTCAGTCTTTAATATTACAGAAAGATCTAGTCTAAACTTAGAAATTCAAAGTTAAAGACGACGTTCTACATTCAATTCATCTTCTGGCACCTTGTTACTGAAGAACATATAGTGCTAACATCACACACAGATCTGAGGCTCCACCATTACCTAAGCACAACAGGGTGAGATAACGACAGTGTGTCAGCCTTTTGTTGGTCCGTGTCACAACCTTCACGTTACTTTGTGAGAAGAACTGCTGTCAGGGCATTTCAAGTTGCTTTTGAAATAGTGCCAAGAATGAGGAGGCCCCACTGTCCAATTGCTTTTCCAGTATTAACAAACTATATAGGGAGAAAAAAAAAAAAGGAGAAATTGCCCAGTTTGCATCTCAGTGCATGAAAAATCCTAAAGTGTTGCAGGGACAATTGATTATCCAGAGGGCAACACATCATTTCTCACTGAAAAAGGCCCTTTCAGGCGTCCTACTGGTTAGCTATATGAACGTTTCTTTTGTATTTTCCTTTCAACAACTGAGAAATAAAGAAGATGTAGAAAATGAGGTTACAGGGGAAAAAATCGAGAGAAAACAATGATTCATAGGATTTTAGGGTTTTCAGCCCCTTGTCTAAGGATAACCATTTTGTTTTCTTAGCAATACCCATCATATGAACTACAGCAAATATTTAAGTATTTCTTCATGGTTTCTTTAGGGATCTTGTTACAATAGATCACACTCTCTATACTAAAACTATATTGTCTGAATGAGAGCAAAGTGGTCTTAAACGTAGCTGAGATGATTTTAAGGAAGTTCTAATTATCCAGAAAAAGTTCCACAATCTCTATTGTGATTCATTATTCTATGTCACCATGAACTGGTAGCATTTACAAAGACAATTAACATTGGAATAGTTTGTTCCCAAGACGGGACTATTCACGCATGTAAAAGAGTGAACTGATATGTTGGTTTGAATGTTTCAAAATATCACTACTTATGCAAATGAAATAGAGATTAGCACTTGATGAGTCCTAATTTTCAGTGATTTATAGTTTTTTAAAGGTTGAAACAGCCTTTTTTTCTGCACAAAAAAAACTATTTAAAGATGGATATAGGTTTCCTTGCTTTAGTGTATCATATCGTATCTTATTTAAAGAAAAAACAAAACTCTAGCTGCAAGTCAAACATTACACTGATTATTCTCTAGAACATGGCATATATGAAGTAACTAATTCCACAATACATAATATACCAATATTATTGGTCTCTTTTCAAAGGTGTTCAAGCTGTGACTTGTCCAGGCTGGACAGCCTCCCATCTCATAACAGACTGGAATTGTAAACAATCTTTGCTACTGGGGAATTAAAATAATTTTTGAAAACCCATGGAAAGGTTCCCACCATTATTTTAGCTTTTGTTTAATAACTGTATTATAGAGCACTAATTTGTATTTGTATTTGCTTTGTGCAAGGTTTTGGTGGCAGGGGAGGGTATAGGGGTGGTTTCTGTGAGAAGCTGCTAAAGGCTTGCCCCCCTGCTGGCTCTAAGGCAGACCCGCTGCTGGCCAAGATTGAGCCGGTTGGTAACAGTGCTAGCACATCTGGGATAATGTATTTCAGAAGGGGACAAAAACTATTGCACAGAAACATCTGTGGCCAAAGAAGAGAAGAGTGAGAATACTGAGAGGAACAACCCTGCGGACTCCAAGGATGGTGAAGAGCAAGGGGGAAGAGGCGCTGGAGTAGATATTCACCGGCAGCCCACAGGAAGCCCATATTAGAGCAGACTCCTGGAAGGACACATGGCCCTGTGAAGAGAGGAGCACATACTGGAGCGGGTTTGCTGTCAGGAGTTGTGATGCCACAGGAGACCTATGCTGGAGCAGCTGTTTACTGAAGAACTGCACCTCATGGGAGAAAAGGGACCCCACACTGGGATAAAGGATGGACTCCTCTTCCTGAGGAGGAAGGAGCAGCAGAAACAAGATAAACTGATTTTAACCCCCATTCCCCATCTCTCTATGCTCCTGGGTAGGAGAAAGAGTGCTAAAGTTAGGCCTGTGAAGGAGAGAGGAGCAGAGAGAAGGTGTTTAAGGTTTTTTTATCTCTCATTATCCTACTCTGATTTTGATTACTAAAATTTCAAGTAACTTCCCCAAGTCTTTCCCTTTGATTTTACTTGTGACAGTAATCACCAAGGGATCTCTCTCTGTTCATATCTCAACTTGTCTCTCTCCTGTCCAGCTGAGGAGGGGAAAGATAGAATGGCTTTGGTGAACTCTTAGCATCTGGCAAAACTCAAATCACCCTAAACCTAAAACTTAAATATTCGGTCCTCGGTGTATGAAGAACATGGTGTTTATGTAGACCCCTGTCAATTTTATGTTCAGAACTGTGTGTATTTGTAAATCAAGGACAGTTTAAAATGCAAGCAGCACTTATCTCAAATTTTTCAACTGACAGTTGATATGACCACTGACATGAATTGTTGGAAGTGCTCCAGTCTTGATATGAGCAGTTAGCTCCAACTTATGTTGTATCACATACAACATAAGACAATATCAAATGTGTTGCATCCTTCTTATTCCCTAGATGAGTAAACAGGCAAGAATTTATTCCTTTAATTAGATAGATATAGATGTATGCAAACATAGCTACACACTTAGATATACACACACGAGAGGCAGAAGGAGAAGCCTCTGGAGGAGACTGCACAACATCTTATTTTTAGTGGTTTCCCAGGACAGGATGATGTGTAATTCAAAGCATTGTTACAAATCATAGAATTCCATTACTAAATAACTCCCTTTACCCCCACAAATACACAAACCAGATTATTCATATTGGGTAGAATAAAAGATTGATTTCTATGTGTGATTAATTTGGACATTTGAGAAAGTTTCATATGGCAGTCCTGAAGTTTAGTTTGACAAAAGACTAAACCATTCTAAAATCATCACAAAGTGTATTCAGTTTTCAGGTCCCAAGTATAGCAGTGAGTTGTAAGTCAGCTTAATTCTGTGCTGCAGAACAAAGAGTAATTTCTGCTGAAAACTTCTCAGTGGATATGTAGATGAGAGATGATATGCCATGTTGCTGAAATATTCAGAAGCTGATACTCATACCAAGAGATACTCTGTAATGTGAAACATATCACTACCTTATTTTATTTTTTTTTAATTTCTTGCTCTGGGGTTTCTCCCTCAATAAATTGCCTCCTTGACTGCTGGCTTCTGGAAAATCCTTAGGTCTGCTTGGCTTCCCAGATGCATAGGCTATTCCCAGTCTCTCAGACACAAATAAAAAGAGTTGCCTGTAGCTCTACCTGACCTGATTGGCACATATGGCAATTGATTAACTACAAGTGACATTGGGGGACTATCATCAAATACAGCCTTTTTCCTAAGTTCCTAATGAAACGATGGACTCTCCCCTTCAGGGCAGAATCATCCATTAGGCCCATGTGGTCTGAGCTGAAGGCCCCGTAGGTTCCCATGTAGCAGTGTAATAACCTTCTTACAAAGCAATGACAGAGACTTCTCCGTGAGATGAATGACTTAGAGAAATGACCTGCTTTGTCTTGCTAACAAGAGCAATTTGGAAACGGTTGTATTGTTGACAGCTTTCTACCTTCCTTCTGACACTTCTTCTCCTCCCCTTAAATTTCTCAGGGCACAATTGTTCTGCCCACCAAAAGTGATGTCACAAAGGGAACACTTTCTGTAGTATCTTCTCTCAGAAAAACTTTGTAAGATGCTTTATAAAATGTAGTGATCTTAGCATTGCAGTGTGCTAGCATGCTCAGCCCAGAAAGCAGCAGGTGCAAAGAGAAGTTCACTGACTGGTTGTACAGGCAGAAAAACTAAATATGGATTCATAATTGAAAGATACCAGGCTGAAATTATTTAAAAGTGACTGCTGGCAATTTCCACATATCCTCTGAGGTGTAGTCGTCACTTCTGTAAGAACCCCTAGTCTCTTGAAAACTGGATAAAATTGGTTATGCTAAATTTTGATTGTCAGTGCTTAACACAGTCAACTGGTACATGCCAGAAACCTAAAAGGTATGGAGAAAAGTAAGGTTCAGGAGATTTCTCACATGAATACATCAGCTTAGAACTTGCACTGATTTGCATCCTGTGAGATTGAAAACCATCTTCCTTGTAAACATCTGAGCAAATATTTTGAAAATTTTCAGGAATCCACATATTGATACACAGGGTAAAAGCAGTTTATAATCATGCCAGCTTATGATGGTTTTATGTTTTGATTTTATTTGCTGGTTTTACTTTTTCTGAAGACCTAAGAAAATATTCATGTACTTCGAATATCTCAGGCTTTTCCCAGCAACAAGTGCGATAAAATCTCTCTTTGCCAAGTTTTGTTCTTTAAAAATAAGCATCTGGCAGTGGACTATTGACGTCTGTTCCATCCTCTGTTTTCCATTTTTGCTGACTATGTGATCTATATGTTGTCTATATGGGGACTTATCAAGTCTGAGAAACTTGCTACATAATATAGTCAAGAGGTTGCTGAAGTGGCAGGTTTTTCATCCAGCATCACTACAAGTACAGGTAATAGAATGGACTTGCCTTCCACATTTCTGAATACATTACTATAAAGAGAAAAAGGAGCAAAGATGTCACCACCTCCATCAGCTGAAGCCTGTAGAATTTTGATTATATTCCTGTTGTGGTACAGCAGAGCTAAATTTCCAAAACTAGGCCTGACAGAAGGTGAAAACATTTGTCAGGCCTTAATACTTTGCTCTTAAAAATGCAGGTCAATATTCCTTGATTTTTTAAGGACTTCCCATATTTTGAAAAGAATCCATAATAACAAACAGTTCTTCTGGTCCTATCGAGTCCTACTTTCTATAAAGTATGTTTTCCTCGAAAAAACAGAAAGTGGTTTGAGGGAGGAATTTTTTGCATTAACAAGTCTAAATGTAGTCAAGGCAGATACCATTCCAAATTTATCTTGAGGTGCTACTGTTCCATCAACATAAAAACTTCTTCAATTGATTCATCACCATATTTTTCTCATGTTTGAAGGCAAATCTAAATGAAATTCATCTTAGCTAATTCCTTGGCCATTTAAAACTTGGGAATGAAGTCTAAGTCTTTCAACAGTGACATAAAGGTCTTGTTTGTTTAGCTTCTTAGTCAGATATTTAACTTCCACCCTAATTTTAGTCATTTATGCATATTCAAGGGCCTTTTTCATCATTAAATCCTTAAAAATGTATCTCTTCCTTGACACTCCTATCCTGGTATGCCAGCAGTCAAGGCCCTTGAAACCATCCCTGTCCCTCTGCACATATCCATGTGTACAAATTGGACCAAGCTTTTACCCTCTAGTAGTCCAAGTTCACCTTCACATTCAAATAGAACATGAAAAAAAAATCTAAGGCTTCCCTTCAAAATCCTGATATTGCTGCTTTGGATATTGTCCTACTCAAGGACAGAGGGTGATGAAGGGAAGAGTCTGATTTTCTTAAGCATGGTCCTGCCCTCTGCAATCATCACCCCAGATTTCCCACTACCAAAAACCAGAAATACGCTCCCAGAACATACAGATGACCTTTATTTTCCCATTAACATCCCACCCCAGGTGGATGCTGGGTGTATAACTCAGTGTCTTTTTGAATACCAGCTTGTGTGCATATGCTGCATTTTCCTGTTTGGTGTGCAATAACTGGGTGGAATGCAGATAACATCTTGGAGGACATTTCACAGAGGAGATCTGCTTTGCTGAAAATTAGAAAAATAGTGCACAAATGCATATCAGAATTGTTATTCTTGCTTACTCAAAACAGTTGTATACACATTGAAGGAAACAAAATTGTTGCTGATAGAGTTTCCATAGAGTTCAGTGGTGTCAAGATTTTTCAAAAGGCAGACTTTGAGAGATTAGCACCAGTCTGGATACATTAATTTTCCTCCTAACAAGAACACCATTCTCTTTCAAGAATCGTAATTGTTCCTACTCAGAAGCCATTTAAAAAATTGTATATTGTATTATATTGAGAGTTCATCTAATTTAAATGTGAAAATTTTGTAAACATCAGTATTATATTATGTTCCATTCATTCATTTGATCCTCTAGTACATTAGAGGGGGAAAGTATACATGCATTGAATTCTTGAGATTTTATTTTAAGGGCTGCTTTAATGAATTCTTAATTACATTATTCAAAAGGTCCATTATTCAGCATTCATCTCACTTCTAAATGAAAGTCTTTACCTGACATGTGAATGAAATGAGTCTAAATGCTTTCCATGCCACCTAGGGATTCGTAATAGACTTCTTGCTGAATGGCAGCAGCTGGTTTTCTTTCTGGTTTAAATTTTTGTGGATTATTTGCAGAGATGGGCAGGTACGAAATACTCATCTCTCCCAAGCATCAGTAAACCCTCCAGACTCACCAGATGTAACGCAGCCATGGTGCTTGAGACAGTCGAAAGAGATAAAAGCTGGAGAGGAAAATGTTTATAATATCTCTAAGTTTTTATAAGATATCCTATACTTATCAATTCTATTTTGTGTGGGAAAAGCCCCTTATTAAAGATCTTCTTCTTTTTTTATGGTTCACCATGAAAAAAGTTGGTGAATATTATAAAAGGACTTGAGATTGGGTTTTTAAAAGTGGTAAATGATACTTTTTCTCATTCCCCATCAATTTCAATAGGACTAATATCTGGTATTAAATTTGGAAAAGAGCTTAAGAGCTCAAAATACTCCATCAGTTCAGACAGCAATTTGAAATGAGCACATGCATGGCTGGTCAGGACTGTACTGTCATTGCATACCTTGGGCCAAATTCCTCCATGCCTCAGTCCATATTTGATCCCAGTCAACAACTGTATCATATGCAAGGGCAAATTGCTCCAGAATAAATCACTATAATAGAGCATTACCTATCCCCTGGAAGGTCTGAGGGAGTTTAAGGGGATAAAATTTTATAGTTATATTCAGAGCCCTGGTAACATCCTTCTTTAGAACATACTTTCTGGCTTCACTGAGAGTTTTGCTTGCATAAGGACTGCAGATTTTCAGAAATTGCCTAAAAGAAGAAAATCTTGATATCCTGAAAAAACAGTCCTTCTACTGTTTCATCAGAAAAAACTTCAAATGTAACATTAATGCTAGGGAAATGTGCATACTGTATGCCTGTAACTGATTATTTTCCTACTAGCTAATACTAAATATGAAAAAAAATATTTTTAATGGAAAGAACATTGCTTAGAGCATTGACATTGTCATTGAATAGATACCACAGTAGTATTTCAATTTCTTGTGAAAGGATTAAAACATTCATTTCCCAAAAATTAAGGGTGTCTATTTAACTTGTACTAAAAAGACAACAATTTTCCTTATTCCAGATTAACATACCACAGATAAATTATTCTATACATTCTATTCTTAGCCTTCTATGTTTTCTAGAACCACTTTTGCAAAATAATCAGTATTAAAACTTTTTCAGTGCTTTTACAGTCATTAGATCAAATTTAAAGTACATTTCTTACATCACACTTTCTTTTTCATACACATAGATGTAGCTTTGCTAGGGCCAAGACGTTTTAGGATATATCACAACTTTTCCCCCTACCTGATTATTAAAAAGACTGTGAAATTTAATACACTGCTTTAAATCCAGACCATTATTTAGGGCTCACTACTGGAAGTTGCTGAGCATGTCTCATGAAGTGCCCAGCACTTCCAATTCCCACCAGCTGACTTGCTTATTGCTGAGCAGGACTGTTTTTGTCATACGCAACCCACTGCAGTTGTGTGGCATGGCCAGGCATCGGTTAATGATGCAGCTGCACTACCAAGCAGGCTGAACCACCTACTGATAACAAAGTAACGTTTCAGAATGCCTAAGAAATCTCTCACGAAAAAACACATTATCCAGTCTTCTGATGGGCAAAATGCATGAGTGCTGCTCACAGGGACTCCCATTCACCCAGCCTAAAGCTCCCCTCTCTAAGAGTGATTGAAGTGCATCCTTGAGGAGCCTGATCACATTGTGCGTCTTACGCAGAAGAGATATTCCATCATTGACCAACAATCAGCCTTTGAAGCTGATTTCTCAATGAAGTACTGGTCTTCTTCCAGTTAAACTGAAAACCACATAAGTAGCCATGTGGAAAATAATAATGAAATTAAACAAACACATGTAATGGCACTTACAATGCATTAAGGCATGCTTATTAAGTCACCATTTTCAGATTTGCTCACCCAGCCAATTTTCTCTTTGTTTTTTCCCCTGTAGATTCCATTTACCCATCTAACAGCTCAGTTTATTTTTATGCACATCATTAAGGAAAATGAAATCTCAAATTCTCTTTAAAGGTTCTGGAATGAGACATATCTAATTATCAAAATATTTAAAATATTAGTAATTTCTCCAGGGTGACATGTATTCCCCAAAAGACAGATATAAGGAACATACTCTTAAGCTTCATGCATGCTAGGTACGCTTCAAGATGAAAAACTGACACTTCTGCAAAGAATCAGACCAGGCAAAAATCTTCCTAATCACACTGAATTCTATCAGTTCAATTGAAATCAGTCAGGGATATTGTCTAATAATACGATAATACCACTGCCCATAACAGACTGCAGCCTATTGTGTCTCTCAATCTTAATATATTTATTTCAACAATGCTTTGGTAAATTTTGTAAAACTTGGGAGCAATGAAAAATTAAGGACAAAGTCCACAAAGGTACCATAGAACACTTAAGTAGGAACACAGAGTAGTTAAAAATGCAAGATTCATAGAGCAAGCAAGGGAACAAATAAAACAGAGCATGACTTCACTAAGTCTAATAGCAAAAAGGTATTTTAAATACTTGGAAATATGCTTTATGCAATTGCTATCAAAGGTCTTACAAATAGGCAACTCTGATCATGTTTCTGGAGCCATGTGACAGTACAAGTTTTGATTAGGAACGTGAAAACTTGCTTTCAGCTCCCTGAAATGTAATTTGTATAGAAGCTAAAGGGTAACTTAGAGGGCTTAAAAAAAGAAGAATTTCTATTGACAATATGATCTTCCTAAGTTTTATATTAATTACTATGTGATCATAGCAAGTGATCATAGTCCTGAGTCAAATATCTATTAACTTTTCACTAATGCACATCAATAAGATTGTCAGTGTTTTGGAAGTTTATATGTACAAAGAAAACAAAAAATCAACATCTTTCCATTTTTTTCTGATGGCTAGGAAAGAAGAGCTGATGAGATATTCCATCAGATATTTTTAGTGTTCTGATATTTAAGAGAAGGTTTTTTTAGATGTATTTTGCTATATTTCATGTATTTAAGGTTACAAAGAAAGATGGTGATGTTCTTGAAGCAGGATATGGTTGTGTTTAAGACATTCCAAGAGAAAATGTTTCCTGTTTTCAGTCATTTCTAAAATCCACAATAACAGATTTGACTTATTTTCCACTCCTTCAACTTTTAATGTGAGAAATTAAGTCCATTCATATTATACCTTACTGGGTAGATAGAAGATATGGGTGGTCCTTCTATCAATCAAAATTGTAATTACTTTTCCCGATTGTCTCTGATATTTTATTCAAAAAGTATTATGACTCCTAGGCATTACATATGTGATGGTTGTTTTTATTGTTAATAATAATACTAATGGGATTTTGGATCCAGTGTATGTGATCCTATATGGCCTTTTCTTCACTTCTTCATTCCCCCTCTGTCCTTTGAGAGTTTTTTAAAAATTATTTCAGGGTAGTTCTGTGGACTAATGCTAAAATATGCTGTATAAAACTCACAATAAATTGTCACCCATTCTTTCAGAATTCACAGCACATATGTTATCCTGACTTCTTTGCAAAAGATTTCAGGTACAATCATATAATGCAGAAGTAATTCTTTATTAACCAGGCTCTCTCGCTGCACTAATAATAGTAAACGTGAGCAAAAAGAACTTAAGAAGGATCACTTGATATGATAAAGGATAGTTCCTTTACTATTATCATGTATAATTTCCCGTCTTCCCCGTAAAAAGAAGAAATTTATAGCCATTTCCTGAATGTACCTTTTTCATTTCAGTTTGACAATCCTCAGATTTTTACTTCAGCAGTACCTTTGTCACTGGAACTCAGTATTTGAAACTTATTTCTAATTTGATAAAACATACAAATGGCGTTAGCATGATAGAGGTAAAAGCTGCTAACATCAAAGTCTGAACAGCTCACACTAGAATGATTTTAAATAGGCATTATATATTTATTTAGCAGGAAAAGAAGAAAGACTCTTAGAAGTGGTGTAAAGGTTCTTAATTTTATTAAATGTTTCAGTACAGCAATTTAATTAATCTTCTTATCAATAACTTCAATTCAGCAGAGCAACTTAAAAACAGCTGTCATGTATTTAGCAGTTTGGAGGTGATTACAAAACAGGTGCATTTTTGCTCTGCAACCCTGAAGGAGTTAAAGGACATGTATGCTTATGATATCTTTAAATTTTCAACTTAGAATTATTGATGAATGTAAAGCTACTCACTCAAAATCATCTAACCTTCTTAACTGGTTAAAAGAGTTTAATCCTCTCAGTTGTTAGGAGACCTTTGAAGTGAAACAGTGAAACTCACTTCTTCTGCCTGTTTTGAAAATTTTCATTGAGTGTCGACTAAATCATAGGGAAGTTTCGACTGCAGCACTTCATCTGCAGAGTAAGCTGTAGATTACTTAGTTGAACTTTGCTCCACTCAAGTCTTTGTAGTGCTTATAAATCTTGAATCCATCTAAGTTCACCTTAAATTTGCCTTGCAAAAACAATCTCTAAACTTAGTGTCTGCTTGGTGGCTTCTGGCTAAGTGCCATGCAGAAGCTGAGACACTGATTAATTGTCTTTGTTTCTTAAAAATACCTTGTATTTTATTAAAAATAAAATATCATGGAATACATACTTTTGCCTTTCACTTCATAAAACAACAAGTGTCATTGGGTTCTATGCAGACCATTGGCAAAATGCATTGCATTTTAGAAATTAAATGAAAGAGGAACTTGAAAGCTTTATAAGTCCTGAAAGCCTTATTGCACAATAACACCACTACTGCATGAACAGCCTGGAATGGGGCCAAACAAGCATGCCAAGATACAACAGATTTTTCAATTTTCCGGCAAATAGAAACAAATTCTGGTTTCAGAAGGTGTACTCGACAAACAGTTCTCAATGTGTTTCTGATTTGCGGTAAGAATGTTTTTACTGCTGGTGCCCTGTACTTTTGAGACATTTATTTCCTAAAAGAAAGATTCCATTCTATAAACCTCAACTGTCTGTTTTTTCAAAGCAATTTAAAATCAAACACACAAATAAAATTTTTAACATATGGAAGCCTTCGTACAGAGACTTACGTATTCCAAGTTAAAATGGTTTTATAAACTGTAATGCTTTGCAGATGAAAACACTGAGAAGATGACTGTTTTTAGCAGTAATGCTTTTTGACAGCGTTAAACCTTGTTTTAGTAATTGACATAAAAATATTTGGTGGCTTTAAAATGGACCATTAATAAAAATGGCATATTTTAAGTTTTAAAAAATTTACTTGATACTGTGAAGTTGTATAGAATTACAAATATAATATAGTATTTTTTTTAAGAAAATAATCTTTTACTTCTCTATGTTAAAAATAGTGGATATGCATCTTTAAAGCTGGCCCTTTTTTATAATAAGTATCCTACAGGTTGAATTTGAGTTTTGATTGTCTTATATCCATATAATTTATGTATTTTATTTTTTTTTTCTTCAAGTTAGTACTTATCTTCTCCAATGACTGGCCTTTCTCATAAGCTTTTAACTTTTTTGTTTCATACAGAGTTAAACTTGAAGATTTTACATAGATACATTTGCTATTTAAACATTAGCGGACTATTAGCTTGTACACTGAATACTTTTAAGATGTGTACATGGACAACTCTAAAGTATTTTTGGAGTAAATATTAATTTAGAGCAATGTTGGAATCTTACTGAACTTTTTTTATTTTAAATTTTGTCTGGTTAAAGGGTTTGTTGAAGTTTTTATTCCCCTGCTTTAAAAATAGAAAATGTTTGTCTGGAAATTTTTTCCTCAAAATCTACAAAAGTTTACTAAATTTAGAGTCAAGTTTTGATATCATGTTTTCTATGAAAAAGATCACACAGAATTTGCTAGGCTGGAAAAGAATTTTGATATCAAGTCCAAACTCTGACCTAACGCCACTTTTCCAACTAAACCATGGCACTAAGTGCCACATCCAGTCTTTATTAAAACGTGTCTAGGGACAGTGACTCCGTCACCTTCCTGGGCAGCCAATTTCAGCATCCAATCAGTCTACAAAGAATTTTTTTCCTGATGTTCAGCCTAAACTTTTCCTGGCACAGCTTAAGACTGTGTCCTCTTGTCCTGTTGCTGGTTTCCTGGAAGAAGAGGCTGACCTCCACCTGGCTACCCTCTCCTTTCAGGAAGTTATAGGCAGAAATAAGGTCTCCCTTGAGCCTCCTCTTCTCCAGGATGAACAACCCCAGCTCCCTCAACCGCTCTTCACAGGACTTTGTTCCTTCACCAGCCTTTCTGCCCTTCTCTGAACATGCTCCAGCACCTCAACATCCTTCCTAAACTGAGGGGCCCAGAGCTGGGCACAGCACTCACAGTAACCTCACCAGTGCTGAGTACAGGGGAAGAATGACTTCCCTGCTCCTACTGGCCACACAATTTCTGATCCAACCCAGGGGCCACTGGTGTTCTTGGCCACCTGGGCACACCCTGGCTCCTGCTCAGTCTGCTGTGAGTCAGTGCCCTCAGGGCCTCTTCTGCCTGGCCACTGTCCAGCCACTCTGTCCCCAGCCTCTAGCGCTGGAGGGGGTTATTGTGACCAAAGTGTAGGACCCAGCACTTGATCCTGCTGAACTTCATTTTGTTTAATCTGGCCCATTGATCCAGCCTGTCCAGGTCCCTCTGCAGAGCCCTCCTACCCTCAAACAGATCAACACTCACAGTCAGCTTGCTGTCATTTGCAAATTTGCTGATGGTGGACTCGATCCCCTCATCACTAAAGATATTAAACAGGGTTGATGCCTGGGGGACACCACCAGTGACTGGCTGCCTACTGGATGCAACACCTTTCACCACCAATTTCTGAGCCCAGCAGTCCACCCAGCTTTTAACCCAGAAAAAAGTGGATCTGAAACCATTAAAATTTTGATGCACTACTGCTGAATATACAGCAGGTATATTAGGGTTTTTTACTGATGACCTGTTTACAAAGGAATTCAGTGGAGGTTTTCTTTTAAACACATGTTTAAATCGCATTGACTACTGCTCTGAGAGTCCTGCATATGTTTTCAAGAGCTTCACTGCAGTCAGTCATAAATTTATTTGCATCCTCATACAGGCTGACTATGGCTCTATGGACAATTAGTCTCTTTTAAAGCCAAAGGAAATAATGGAAATGAGCTGATGGCAAAATGAGCCCATTTACATGGAAGACGTTGATTTCATTGCTAAGCTGGAATCTTAAAATGGGGACAGTGTTCATTCCCAATGCAACTGCTATCTTAAACACCAACTGTCTAAAAGAAAGGAAATATGGCAACAACAAAAGCAACAAACACCCAACATAGGCCAAACTCAGAGCATCAACTGGGTTTTTTTGGACAAATTCCAATGACAATTTTGTATTGCTGCCAGAGTGACGGTACAGCTCAGTCACTGACCATGAGGAAAAATAAAAGCAGAAATACAGGAAGCAAACACAGGTGCCAAGTGACTGATCTGTCTCAGTAGGCAAAAAGGGAAAAGGAAAGTTTCAAAAGGAAAACATTCAGAGCAAGGGTATGATCAGAGAGCCATGGAGGCTGTGGTTACCCATGTACTGGCAGATCTGCTTCAGCCTGCTTAGGCTTAGTTCCTGCAGTCCATAAGTCATTCTCTCCCTCCTCCCCTTCTCTGTGCTGGCACCCATGTTTGTACAGCTGCATGGTGAACACAATAAGGGACTGGACCTAGTAAAAAAAGGCCCACCAGAAATGGATCAGATCCCCTTCTGATTTACTTCAGAGGCCCACAGCTGGTTTTGCTGGCACAGCAGAGGTTATGATGTGGGAACGAGATTGTGCAGCTGAGGAGAGGAGAAGCTGTTCAGGGAAGCCCTACCAGCCACATAGGGAGCTCCCATCATGGGGCTCAGAAAACCATGTGCGGCAGTCCCTCCCACACACTGCTCTCTCCCTGATAGTATATGTTTGCTACAGGAAGTAATTTGTTGGGTTTTTTTTAGATTAGGGCACATAAATCAGCATCCAGTGCCTAAAGCATGAAACTTAGTTTCCTAGGTTGCTGTCATACTCTTCAGAGATATAAAAGTCTTTTTCAGTTGTTGACATATATACCTCTAAGTGTCTTCTGAAAATGCCAAAGACAACATATCCAATCTCTGCCAGCTAGCTTCAGAAGGGTATCTATCCACCACATCACACATATCAGCCTTCTCTAGATGTTGCACACTGCCAAAGGATCCCCAAATGGTGCTAGTCATCTCTGTTTATGCAGCTGAACTTAACGCCCAAGGTGGCATGAAAATACCTAAACAGAACTTCTAAATTAGGTATCTACAAGTGGAAACTTCCAGGAAGCAATAGAACCATTCCATTGCCTAAGTATATGGATCAGCTTCTTTTTGAGGTGCCTTGAGATCTTTCTTTGGGCTAGAAAATTCTCCACAGAACCTATGCCTTTTCAAAGAGTAGCAATCAGACAGGAAGTCCTAGGACATCTCAGATGGCATGAGGCCCAAGTCAGCTAGACTGTACTCTTTGTTTAATTTTTTTGTTGGGTATAGGTTGGGATCAGTTTTCATTTATTCCTTCTTCAAATACTGTCAGTTTTTATCAGCATCTCCCTATTTATTTAGGGTTATGCAGATATCAACCATACAATAGATATTGCATGACCTTGCTCATGGGATTTGACTAGATGGCTTCCTTACATTCCAACAGTGCATGAGTTTTAATAGCCTTCATCAGTATTTTATGTATTTCATTGAAAAAACACTGAAAAATTCCCCCCAGACTTGCTGAACTTTAAGGCATGAGAAAGAAAATGGATATAATCTGTTTCACCAGGTTTCTTACAATTAAATTAAGATGATTGTTGTTTCTTTTTAATCTGAAGGGGCCCTTAGAGAAGAAAGCAGCATATCCTGATGAGCTTATTTGTCTGGTAGTAAAAACAAAATAAAACAAGAGTGCAGTACCTTTGTCACATTCCCATTAACTTTAACAAGTAGTTTCATAAACCCATCTTGTAATGAGACCTCTGCTACCAAAAATAACTGCAAAAAAGGGTAACTATATGATGAACTACTGACATGCCTTTCTGAGGACCCACAGCTGCACTGCTTCTTTTGAAAAGACATGGGAACATGTCCTGTAGATATCTAATTTAAGTGTCTCAAACATATTTAACTAGTGACTGTAAGGAGAGTCAGCATTTTCTATCACTGAATATTGTCTGTTCTGACTCATGTTTATGTTGTCCAGAGTTTATAAATTACAGTCATCTCAAAACCTAAATTAAATATCCATATACACAAGCTAAACATTGGTCCCAGCATACTGAGCTTTCATCACATGTAGTTTTCACTCTTTGCCCTTTCCAATTAACCTGAATCTAGGATTTATTGAGGAATCCAAACTTTACCTTTTTATCTCAAGAAATAATTCTCCCATCATGACCAGTGCACACAGAGGAAACAATATGCAGCAGAAAAACAGGAAAATGGAAATAATGTAAGATGAAGAGCATCAGCTATGGGGAATCAGGGCAAAAGAAGATGTTTTCTGTTAGAATTCAGGCTGCTTTTAATGAGGGTCTTGTGAAATAGCTCATTCAAAGATCAGCATGGACAAGGCTACTGCAGCTTTCAACTACTTGCAGGGTGTTCAGAGGCACATTGTCTCTTTTCAACCTTTAGTAACAAAATTCAGATCTAAAACTGATAGTCTAATTCTGCATTTAAATGTAGTTGTAATTTTATTTTATTTGTTTTTATCTTTTCTAAAGCACTCTAAGAGGTCCTAAAGAAAGGTGTTACACAATTGTAAGTGCTGGAGTGATTGACAGAGTATTTTACAACTGGCACTTATTATTCCTTTTATTAAGAATAAAGTGGCTTTTAGACTAAAAACAATAGGGTGAAAAGGGGTCTTTTATGCACTCATTATAAGTAGAAAATTGGAAGGGAAAAGTTGTAATAAAAAACTAAATGATTTTGGCACGATATATATGTTCAGTAGTATATACATTGAAACCACTGGACATACAATAGCCCTCTAGATGTGGAAGGGAAAATGGAAAGTGTAGATTAAAATTGCCAAAGTGCTGCATGTAATAGCTATCTTTTCTTATTTTTGTTATGAGTAAAAAGAATTCTTTATCAGCAAAAAGGAATAACATTGTTATATTTTTCCTTTGAATTTAAATTCAGAGGAAGTGACAGAGGACTTGAAGCAGATTGTCTATTATATGCCCTGTTCTAAGATGACAGGTGATTGTTCCCCAAGTTGCTGTAAGGTTTTCCCTTCTGTTTTATTCAGAGCAATCCTCTTTTACTTAAAAATCAGTGTGTGCCAAATGCCTGTGAACCTTTGGTCATTTTTGTAAATGGGATGCAGTTTCACGGAGACAGTTTCAAAATTTCACAGATTATCCAAGACAGCAGACCCTGGAACTCCTGGATTAAACCTGCACTGGATGGTAGTGCTTTAATTCTGGATCACAATATATATTAATAAAAGCAATTGAATCTCCAGCTTGAATCCCCAGCTTGCTTATTTACAGTTGTCTACTTTATCCATAAGAGAGACTTTCACTAGGGTTTTGGGGCTCTGTGTCAGGTGCAATTTCTCTGGTTAGCTCTTTCTGGACTCAGTGTCCCTACAATACCAGAGGGTATTTCACACTCCAAGTCAGAGACCTACAGTCCCTGGTTCTGGTGCAATTTGACCAATTCAAGAACTGCAAAGTCTTTCAAATCAAAAGAGCCAAATATGGATAAACATCCTGGTGAGAACACAGTCCCTTCTTCTAAGCCATAGGTTGAGATATTAAGGTCTTGCTGTAATCTACTGGTGTCTCAGTATTTTGAGTGTATGAAGTGAATATACTTATCAAGTAGAGATGAAGGACCTTTGGTGTCTGATCAAGAGCATAAACCAGCTTAAAATAGCTTCCTGTTTTATCTTGGAAAACTTATTTGTCACGACGAAGAAGTGTATTTGTCAGGCAGACCTCAAACCTGTCCAATAGCAAAGTTGTTCGTACATAGGGAGTTAAATTTCGTTAATGATTCCTTGGTGTGTGCTATGGTTATGATGCAGCATTATATAGGGCATCATGGTTCAGGGTTCTTCAGAGCAGGTCTGGACTCTGCTTTCTCAGCAAGTGATTGGTTTCACCCTCCACCAAAATCCAGGGACAAGTGAGGGAAAGTCTTCTAATATATTAAGCATAACCAACAGTAGAAACCTGAGATCAGTGCTTACATGACTTGACTTGACTTTGGTAAGTAGTTAAATGTATCCAAGAACCTTTTCTTTTGTGAAATAAGTATGATGATTCTTCCACTTCTTACACTGTTCTTGTCTCTTTAGAGCATTATCTTACAAGACACATGGATTTTGTGACACATATATGCACAATGACCAAGCATTATTTTAATTTGGACTCAGTGATCTAGGAAATCTTTTCCAACCTAATTCAAAAGTGATATAAATAGCATATAATGTAAATTTAAAAAAAAATCATTCTCAAATCAAAATTTAGTTCTTTTTACCCATTAAGTTACTTTGATATAATAATGCAAATATGGGGAAGGTGGAAGGAGATTTCACTCTAAAGTCTAGATCTTAAGACACAGTGATAAAGTTTAAGCATCTCAACAAATAAAAATTTTCATAGGTTTGAGTAGACCCAACCCTGTTAAAGTCTCTGCATTCCAATGTATAGGAAACATGAGAACATCACCTTTGGAAGCAGGAATAAAAGAGCTGTTTCTGTACTGCAGATGAGTGTGAAAAGAAACCAGTAATTCCTCCTATTTGCGCATGTATCTTAACAACTCATCTTCACACACTGCTGTGATACCATGAAGTCTTCCAAGTAAGTCAAAAGAAAGGCTTCTAATGGATAAAAATTGACAATTTTTCTTAGCATTGTCATATATTAGAAAAGCTGTTCCTAGAAGTGATGATTTATGTCAGCACAGAACACTAGGGGGAAAAAAAGAAGCTTGTCCAACTTCAGACATTTCAAAATTCAGATAAATAAAATAAGAGGAGATAGTAACAAATCTTATAAGTTAATTTTCCCTTCATGGTCCTGGTCATGATTTCCAAAAGCTTCCTCTCAACAGGATTTCATAGCAAGTGTAGTTGGCTTTGAGTTGCTTATCTAAGTGCACAGAATTGAAACCTTCATTGTTTCATTGTGAAGCTTCATGGAAAAGCTCTTTCTGTATCTGGGCATTCTTAAACTGGGCTGTGCATTCACAAAAGAGTTTCACCTGCAAACGGACAGTGTGCCTTTCTTTTTTGTATATTGCGCCAATCGCTCCAAATTTATCACCACCAGACTCACATAGCTTTCTTTTACTTACATAGTTTCCTGTAAAATTGTTGTATTATGCTAGCAGAAAGTGTCCATCAGTTTATATCAGCATTTACTTTTGTATGAAACAGAGGATGTTCTGAAGTGAGTATAGCTCTACTATCAGTCGCTGGAGATGTGACTTGCACACAGCCGTGAAAACTGAGGAACTTAGAGAGGACTCTGTATGTGATGGATATTTAACAATTAAGAATCTTAAACTGAATGTGGAGAAGCTGGGAAGAGAAACAAAGATCCTTGAGAGGATAAATGAGTGTAAGAGATTTACCAATGAAACACAGTTAATTTTAAATGCAGAAAATGAGAAGCAGCAAGGAGATCAATTGAAGAGAGCTGAGAAGAGCCTACATGGAGGAATAGGAAAAAGGTGAGTGAGGTATGTAAAGAGACAGAGCTAAAGTTGATGGCAAGAGAAATGTGCACAAGAACAAGACTCTGGTGAGTGGCAAACTTTGGTTGGCAGAGCACATCAAATCACAGAAAGATGAGTGGACAACAGCAAGGAAGAACAGCCCAACAAATGGAGACATATTGGAAAATACATATTTTTACATGTCCTCTTTCTTATCCTGACTTTTCTGCCAGAAATACATGTAGAGTTATTGTAACAGAACAGATACCGACTATGCCATAAAATAATGTTTTCTCTGATGGTAGGTTTCAGTGGCACAAAAGAGAAAAAAATCTTGGCTGGCATAAATCTGAGACAGAGTGGCAAACGTAGGGTGACAAACTAATAATGATTTCTGGGACGAATGAGGAGTTTTGTATTGTAGCTATGCTCACTCAGTGGGTAATAGATGCTTTACACTAATTAAGATGCTTGATCACTTGTCACACAAAAAAAAGATGGGACTGCGTGTATAAGAAAGAAGACTGTGGTTGATACAGAATTAGTATCAACATAATCTCACCAAAAAGATCTTGGTTTCCTGAAGAGAGTTATTACTGAATATCTCCTACTTTAAAGTAAGAAAGGAAAGGTTGAGAGCTACAAGGGAAATTTTTGCAAGTTTCCCATTATTCTCTGGAGAATCCTTCTTTTAGATAGCATTTTACCTCTCTGGGACAATCACCACAATTAATGTCATTGTTTGACACCAGCCAAGGGCCAGTGCACCCATGAAAATATATTTTTCTCAATTTCTGCTGTGAGATAGGACCAAAAAAGGAGCACAACCACCCAAACTTAAAGTATAGAGAAGGAACTTTATTAACTAACACTAAAAAGAAAGGAAAAACAAAGAGACCAGAATGAAACTTCCAAAACATCCATCCTCCCCCCACTTGCTGTTCACTCTCCCACTGACAACATGAAAAGACAAAACCTACGATTTTCAGTCAATCCACCCCCTGAACAATCATTTCCCCAATCCATCAGGAAAAGCAGGAGTCTCTCCTGCTTTGCTATAGATCCCCACAAGAATACCAGTCCTCTTGTGGCCACACAGTTCACAAATGGCTCGCCCGTGGATTTGACATTGCGAAGCATCGCCCCCCCATGGGACAGTCCTCTCACAACTGCCCATGGGCTGCATCAGCTTTTAGGGTGTAGTTTAAGAATGTCTT
>VXBU01002271.1:314840-325118 GCA_013400315.1 Bombycilla garrulus
GCAAGAAACAGTTAAAATGTCATTTTCTGGGACTTCTGCCAGTAGCTCAGCTGTTTTTCAGCTCTTCCAATAAGGTGTCCTTGAGCCACCAGCTGGAAAGAGGTGGGGGGAAATTCCTCTCCTCTCCTCTGCCAGGCTAGGACTAGCCTATCCCTCCATTCCCCCCACTCCCTGCTGGGACAGTTCCCTTGGGAGGGGCTCTCCTGGCCCAGCCCGGCCCTGCCCAACCCAACCCCCCCTCACAGCGGGGAAAACCAGACCAGGGCAAGCTCTTCTTTTCCATCCTCCCCACTACCTGCCGGGACAGCTCCCTCAGGAAGGGCTCCCAGCACAGCCCGGCCCAGCCTCCCCTTCCCGTAGGCGTCATGGCCGTGGCGGGGGAAGCCGGGCCAAAGCTGCAGCCCATTTTTACCTCTTCAAGGCCGGAAGGAAAAGAGAGAGATTCCCAGGCAGTCCTGTGCCAAATGTATATCCTACTGAGACACATTTCAGTTTTGATTGGCTCATTTCCCTGTCTGTCTTTAAAACTGGCCACAATTGGTGTTGCACTGGGCTCATGGGAAATTCACAGGCAAACCTCACTTCCAGGGGTGGCTATTTTCCTGCCCAACAAAATGTCAATCAATCTCAAACCAGCACAGGACTCTACAGATTCTGGCCCAGATTCCACTACAAGGCAGATCACCTGTCCCTCTCAGGTGATTAGTTTATGTACCTGAACACCTAGACAAGATATGAATAATCTAGAGGCACATAACCTCAGAAGTTGTATAGGACAAACACCCTTCTGCATTCCTGGAGATAAGGTGATTTACTGTAGGGTAAAATGTGGCCCGTTCGATGGCAGAGATGTAAGAACACAACACTGAAGCAAATAGAAAGCATCCTATATTTGGGGAAGGGACAAGAAATCAATGCCAATGCTATTTCTTTTTCAGGACATTTCTTAAACAATTTCTTAGAAAGCTAGTTGAGGTGTCAGAGCAGCAGCAGTATACACTGTACTACACTTTTAGCTGGTTGGTGTCTTGCTAGTTGTATTGAAATGTTTCCCAGGCATAAGAGGAGGACATTTAAAAACCAGTTATATTTATCTACCATAAATATGAAAGCAGTAAAGAGCATATGCTACCACAAAATTTTTGAGTGCAGTCTTCTAACGCCATCCAGAACCTTCAGTGTTCTAAAGACATGTCAGTCAATGAAGGGCCTTGAAAGATAACTGTTTTATTTTATTTTGTAGAAAATGTTAATTAATAAAGTTGTTTCAGAAAGTTTGAAACAATTTTGACTTAGGAAAAGAGGTGTGAATGGGAATATTTGAAATGTATCTCATACTTGGAACAGCACTGTAGTATGNCTGTCACAAATGACATGTAGTCAGCACAGTAAAATAAGTATGGCTGTGAGCCAGTCTCAGCCTCACAGATAAAGAGACAAGAAAAAAGTGTGCTTACTCGTAAAATTGTTACTTGTGCTTACTAAGAGAAAGGTATGTGAGCCAGTGCAGTGATTATAGGCTTGAGCACAATTATTTTTCTCTATACCTAAGCTGAAATGCACTGGACAACAAGAATTAGGTACAGACAGTGTCAAGCTCCAGAAGTGTGCTTTTTCCAAGGTTTTATATTTGGGGGGCTTTTTTAATTTTCATTACTAGAACTACTTTTTTGAATCTTTGACCCCTAGAAGGGCAGGAAGGGTATATGAGCCCTTAGAGTCAAGTGCAATTGGATCATAACTCTTTGTTTTCCAATTTTTCCTTCCTCTTTCTTGTTATATCATCATTATAGCAGAAAACTGTTCCTCCTCTTTCAATTTGCTTGTTATACGTAGAAAATAATTTTAAAACATTTTTCATTCCATTATGTAAATTACATTAAAAATATAGCAAATTGAATTGGAATTTGAACAGTGATGCTAGAGGAACTTCCATCTAAATCAAGAGAATCAGAATTATTTTTATTTAATAATAACTTTTTTCCTTTCAGGTCCTTACCTTGAGTAATTTATACAGTGCTGGCGTCTATATCTTTGTAAAGATTTAATTGCTCTTCAGGGGAGCAGTGAAGAGAAATTATACAAATGATACCAGACATCAACTATTTACGTTATAAGGAAAGACTGAGAAAGTTGAGCATATTCTCAGTGGAAGAGACTTCATGTAATCCAACTGAAGTTTTAAAAATTATGAAGACTGATAAAATTAATCCAAGCAGGCTCTTTACACTTGCAAGACCACAGAAGTTAGAAGACATGATCTAAAAATTAGAAAGTTGGGAACAAGAAAAGAAATGCTAAGGCATAACTATTTTACACAGAAGGATTAGAAGTGTATGGAATAAATTACTATAAAGGGCCCCTGAAGCAAGAAGCATCATGGAATTCAAGAGGGAATGAGATGAATTTCTAAACAAAAGGAGCAGATAGAGAGGTAGCAGAGGAAATATTCAAATGAAAATAAGGGAGACAATAAGAAAGGAGCAAGGAGAGCATAAAATCCTTTTCCTCTCATTTCTCTGATTCTTATTGCTGATACTACTCTTTGGAAATTCATTTGCTATTAACTAAAATAACGTAGGAACCCTATAGTACAAGTCACTCAGTGTTTTTTCAGAGATTATTTTAAACATTTTTGTGTAATTAGGGGGTTCCTGGATTTTGGACCCTGTCATCTTTGATCATAACTTGAAAATTAATCAGTTACTGAGCATAGCCTACTTAGTAATATTGGACAACTATGCTTCAAGGAACCACCCTACAAACTGATCAGAAGATCTTTTCCCTTCCAGAATTCCAGCTACTTCTGGCAAGTGCAGGCTGTTGAAATACCCAGCACCCTTCTCCTGAGATATTGTTCTGTTTAGGAGCTGGAGTTCTTAGAGCTGTCTTTTACTAATAGACACAGTAAATGCAGCAACATGAAGATTTGTTCTAGTGAAAATACCAATTTACAAAATTCCAGTTTCCAACCACAGCTACACATTTCAGAGCCCACATGATCATTTATTCTATTCCCAGGAAGCAGCAGCAGAAATTTGAGGTTATTTTACAGATTCTGATTATATATGTTGTTTTAATTTTCCTGTGACAGTGCAAACCAATAAGAAGTAGCAAAAGCTCTGAAGCTGTACATACTCAGGAAGACATGATTCCATTGATTTACTTTCAGACAGGTGTATTCAGAATGACAGCTTTAATTACACAGGAATGAATGGCTGGAAAGCCCAGATCCACCTAAGAAAGCTTCTTGGGTTTCATTGTTGACTGATGCCTATGTCCACTTTTGAATCCTAATTATTTCTCAACAATATTAAATATTTAAAACCTAATTATTGCTCAGTTGCCCCATTCACTTCTAGTCTCCTCTACCTGTTTGTAATTTTTACATATCATGCACGTTACCATGTCAGAAAAACCCAGCATGTGAACAATAACACATTGAAATCCTAGCGTTTGCCGAATTAATTGCCTTATAGCTTTCAGAAATGCACCAAAAATGACAAAAAGCTTGGTATATGTGGTAAATAGTAATAATATAATCTTTTTTGATTTCTTGGGAAGTGGGGAATGTTTGACTTGATAAGGCACTTTCAACTTAGAGCTTGAAATTTTTTTCTTGAAGAAAATGTACAGTTTTTCTCCTCTGCATTTTAAACATTAATTTCCAAGGTATCAATGGCTAATTATTCAGCAGTTACTTTAATGTTTCAGATAGGGAATAAGTAGCCTTGGGGAGAACAGATCCTGCTTTTAAAGCCTAGCTATAGTAAAGATTATTACTAGAAGATATCCACTGCATATAGTCATTACTATTTCTTTCTCTGTTCAAAGATGGAAAGCAGAGCAGTAAAATTAAATTTCATTAGAAAAAATAAAAATAAACCAACCAAATCTAGGTGTTGCCTAATATCCCTACAACTAGTTGTGATTTTGGAATTGAGAAGGATTTACTACCATCAGCTGTCAACCCCACCTCATGCTGGGTGCAGTGGAAAGGGAAATTCATTTGCTCTTTCCTACCTGTGTTGCACTTCAGTCTTTCTTGACCCACCTTCTCTGGTGTTTGGTGAGATAATGAACAGCTGGCAGCAGCACAGCTTAGTGCCCACAGGGAAGGCCTTGGAATATCATCAGTCACATCCCAGTGGCAAGTTCTCTAGGGCCAGGAGTACCAGAGTGATTGCAAGCAAAGAAGAAAACTGAGATGATATTTCAAAGAAAAATTAACACTTTTCATATGCTTATATCATTGATTACAGCCTCCCGCAAAAGTAAGTGGTGGACCACCATCCAGGTGGTCCTTTGTAACACGTGCCTGTTACAAAACTGTTAAATGAAAAGTAACACGCATCTAAATTCTGCCCAAGGATGATCCTACTGGATTGTTTCCATATAAGAAAAGGAATGTCAAATGACAGTTGACAGCAGCCCTCACTAGGAAATGGAATAATTTTTCACAATCCTTGTAATGAACAATTCATGTCTTGTTGTCTCCATTGCTCTGTCAGACAGAGAAAACAGCAGGGACCATGGCCTAGCTGGAGGTCCTGGTCAGGCTGTGCCCCCTGATTCCATTTCCACTATATAGCTTCTGGATCTCCTCTGGAGTCACTGAATGCCATAGTCATAAGACATGCTGGTTACCTGGTGAGTGCCTTCCTCATTTTATAGGTCATGAAATAAAGTGAATACTTCTCTGCAGCCTCCCTCACTGGCAGGGTTTTAGTCCAGAACAGGTTACTTATTTTCACAATTTCCTATGTGGGATTAGAACAAGTGGATCTTTGGAGATTACAAAGACATTTGGGTTTTGTTGGAGGACTCTAGCATAGAGAAAAAGCTAGTCATGTAGTAAAGTTTTTCATGCTCTCTTTTTAGGGTAGTGTCTGACCTGTGCTTGTCCTGTGGAAGTGTCTGGAGATGCTTGAGAAAGTGCTAGGTGGCAAAAGTCAAAAGTGTACAACTACATGAGTGACAGCAGGCAACAGTTTAAATCTGTGAACTGGACCTACTACAGCAGGAACTACCATAAAACCATTATTTACATGTTTTCCTGGAATACTTCTGTGTATTCTATTTTGACATATGGTTTCCAATTTATGTCAGCATTCATTATCATGTCATCACAAACTTGCTTGAGGTGTTTTTGGTTAAATATCTGTGAAAGAAAGCAAGCATTATAAGTTTTACTAAATAAATATATGGGTAAAATCATATCTATATCTGGTTTATAGCAACTGTGCTCCTTACATTTAGCTTACTAATACAGACATAGCCTCTGATTTTACGATATGAGTTCCAACAGAGGAAAAATCTCTGTTCAGAAGTCTTTCCAAATTTGGGCAAGGATTTTCAGGTCAGGACTGGAGCCTGATTTTCCCTTCTGCTAGACCTTATGAAATGTTGATCACAGAATCATAGAATTGTTTGGCTTGGACAAGAGCTTTAAGACCAACAAGTCCAACCATAAAACTAATATTGCCAAGTCCACCACTAAACTATGACCCTAAATGCCACATGTACATGATGTTTTAATACCCCTGGGGATGATGACTCTACCCCTTCCCTGGGCAGTCTTTTCCAATGCTTGACAACTCTTCCTGTGAAAATTTTATTGGACCTAATATTTTATCCTAATATCCAACCTAAATCTCCCTGGTGCAACTTGGGGCAATTTTCTCTTGTCCTATCACTTGTTACTTGGGAGAAGAGAACTGACCCCCAGATTGCTATAACCCCCTCTCAGGGAGTTGTAGAGACAGGTAATGTCTCCTCCTATTATTCAGGCTAAGAAACATCTTTCTTGTAGTGAGGTAACCAAAACTGAACACAAAATCCAAGGTGCAGCCTCACTAGTGCTGAATACAAAACGATAACCTTTCTCCTAGTCCTGCAGTACACACAATTTCTGACACAATCTACAATGCCATTGATCTTCTTGGCCACCTTGGCACACTCTGGCTCATGTTTGGATGGCTGTTGACCAGCATGCCCAGATCCTTTTCTAACAGGCGTATTTCCAGCTGCTCATCTCCCAGCTTGTAGCACTGCATGTGGTTGTTGTGACCCAAGTGCACAACCCCATACTTTGCCTTACTGGACCTCATACAGCTGACCTCATATCATCAGTCCAGTCAGTCCAGATCCCTCTGGAGAGCCTCCCTGCCCTTCAGCAGATGAACCAGCTTGGTGACATCTACAAACTGATGGAGCATCCATTTGATCTACATGTACAGGTCATTAATAAAATTCTTAAACAAAACTGGCCTCAAAATAGAGTCCTGGAGAACACCACTGATAACCAGCCACCAGCTGTACTTAACTCCGTTCATCACCATTCTCTGCGCATTTCAATAGATATATGCCCTTAGCTCATCTTGGGTTTCAGCTTGTGGGGCTGAAAGTGAAGACTCTTTTCATTGGAGCAGATGTTGCAGAGGGGGGTATCTGAATGTCTGTAACCCTCCTGTGATCCTCACATAGTAGAAGCAAGAGGTCACCAAAGGACAAAGAAAAGCTGTAGGAAGGATCTTACACCTGACACCAGGAAACAGGGCAAGACCGTTCCCCTCACTGCTCCTCAGTCCACAACTAGTTAGATTCATAGATCTAAAACCTGAATAGAAATTTTGTTGCATTTTCTCTTCCTATGTTTTCACATCCATTCCTTCTCCCATTATAACCACTTATTAAATTGTGTAACTGTCCAAATCACCATAATTTAACCAGCAGAGTACCTTTCTAGTCTGAGAATCAGCACATTGATACATGTTGGTCTGTTTCTCTTTAATTACCTGAGAAAGAGGAAAGTTATGATACTATAAATGTAGAAGAATTTGAATTTTTAGGAGTACTGGATCCCCAAT
This sequence comes from Bombycilla garrulus, assembly GCA_013400315.1. NCBI lineage: Eukaryota > Metazoa > Chordata > Aves > Passeriformes > Bombycillidae > Bombycilla > Bombycilla garrulus. Next base: position 321,710 of record VXBU01002271.1, read on the forward strand.
CTATTGTTAAGCAGCACATGCAAGTGTTTAGTGTATGCTGAGACTAATTTTCAATACGCAATTTCCCTTGGGACATTTATATTCTTCCAATAAGCATAGAACTGTCCATCAAAAGTAACTTTATATACTCACACAGCACACACACACACACACACACCCACACACACACACACACACAGAGTCATTGCCACAAACTTTTTGGGGTTTCCTCTCTAAAGAGCTGCAAATATGAGTAACATTTCCCTGCACAACATCCTTAAAGTAGGTGGGTTCTCATTTCAACAGTCAATTGTAATAGAAGTACTAATTTGTTTTTATTTTATTTTTTTTCCCTGCCTTTCACTTCAGCAAACAGTTAAGTTAAAAATCTCTTTCCTGAGAGGTAGAAACTATTAATGCAAAGGGGGAAAAATCATTTCATAAGAGATGCTTTAGAGTCCAGTCTATTTTGGTTTTCTTACTCAAATCATTTACTTCTAATTAGATAAGAGAACAAAAAAAAATTCCAAAGGGGAAATACATTTTTTTCCCCACAAATTGCTTCCATCATTTCTGAACTCTGCTAAGCATTTTTAATAGATATGTGCCCTTAGCTCATCTTTTGCATGCTAACAATTTAATCTGAATACCAATATAGACACAAAATAAACGATTGTTTCCTGCCAGAGGTATCTGCAGAAGAAATCTTGGAGTAAAACATTGTCTTTGCAGCTCATTGTGTCTCTAATTAGACTGGAAGGAGGCAGAAGCTTGCTGGTGTCAGTCTGTGTTTAGCATGCCCTGGAGCTTCAAGCTCCTGTGGGTATCAAAGTGCACTAATTAAATGAGGGGTCCACAATACCGCACTAAACATCAGAGTGAGAGAAAGAGTCCAGTGTCCTCAGTGCCTTTGAGAATCCATGGCCCACGCTAATTACCCATTGTTGAATTGACTTCCCATTCTACAAGGAATGAATGGTGCCTCTCTCCCCCCTTTCCTCGTCCTCCCCCTGCCTCCCACCCTCCCACCNNACCATCTTTGCTTTGGCCGCCTAATTAATCTTATGGAAATCTCCCGAAGCCAGATTCCAGCAAGGTTGCCCCGATGTTTATAATTTGATTTGTGATGATAAAAGTGAAGACACCCGGTGATGGAACAGTGTCATTTCCAACACTCTTGAGAATTGAAGAGGCTATCAATCTTTCCCACGTGCATGGCAAACTGATATCCTAGAAAATTAACTTCAATTAATAACAGAAATCCCCAGACGCTCAGGGAAGTAGAGATGCTTTGAAAGAGAACCTTCAAAGATGTCTCTGGATTGTCTTTTATATGCAGACTCTTCTTTTTATATAGAAGAGATTCTCAATAAGGGAACGTGTGGTGAAGGGGGGAGTTCCCCCTCTCCCCTTTTAATCTGAGCAAGATGAGGTAATATTTTATATTTAGTTTAGGAAGAAGTTAACCAAAGGTCTGTAGGTTAAATCTGTTTTTATTTCCTCTGTAGATAGGATTGGATAGAATGGGTCATGCCACACACATCACTGAAGAAAAGAAATGTAAAATAAAAAATGCTTTTACCATTACGCTCCACCCCCTCTTCCCTGCCACCCCAAAAAAAAAAAAGTGCTGGAAAGTTAGGGGTTGGACTGCTTGTCATTGCAGTTGTCTTTGCCTTGAAAGGTTTTGTGATCTAATGTGGAATGTTCTATCAGGAAAAAAGACTTGTTAAGATTTTACATGTTCTAAAACTGCAATGACACAGACAGTAAAGACTCCTATAAAAGCCAGTCTCATTTCTGTGAAACTGTGCAACACGTGATTTTTACTCTACAAATAATCTGTCATGTCTACATTTGTGAGTGGCATTTCTATATCGCTATTATTTGGAATACTTGATTAGACGACACAATTTGAGTTTAATACTAGAAAAATAGAAATATATGTAACACTTCCCCACCTGAGATATCAAGAAACTCCTTGCTAAACAAACAAACAAACAAACAAGCTTTAGAACATCATCCAGTAATAATTTCTGGTTTGGTTTGGAGCTTTTTGTGTGTATGTCATAGACAACAAATTAAAAATTCTGATTAACAATTACTTTGAGATGATGCATAAGCAAAACTTATTAAGCAGTATCTTACCTAAAGTCCATCATCTGAGTAATTTTCAAGATAGCTTGAAATATAGCTAAGGTACATTCTTAGCTTAGCAGCAAGAATGTGTTAAGTTTATTTCATTTCAGGTTCTTGTTATAATCGCAGTCACGTGAACGAATTCATGTTGTGCCATTTCTTGCTTTCATTACAACCTTTGTTACGAGAATGAGGTATTAGGGTTTTAATGCCTCATATATTCTGTGAATTATGTTAGTGTGCTGTACTACTTTGACCTTTTAAGTATTCTGTAATTTGATTGGCTGGTAATTCTAGTTCTTTTCCTGTTGACAGCCTCAATAACCTTTCAGACAAAAGTAGAATGGCAATGGCAAAAAATACAGAATATTTGAGAGTACAAAATATGTGGAATAAAGGATAGCTATAATTCTTTGGGAGAAGACAAAATTGTAATTCTTCTGGTACTTAAAAATTAGGAAATAAATAGAAAACAGAACCTATAATGCACTCCAAGGATAAATCTAAGGACAACACATGAAAGTGATAAGATGGGGTTTTTTAAACTTACTTTGTGATAACTTCAGATATTTGCTTGGTTAACTCTACTTGATAGATACATGATAATTTTTTTTACCATATTTTTAATATTGCCATATCATAACAAATTTTATGAAATGAAATTTTTATTTTATGTCTTCAGTATTTAGATCTATTTTTAATAATTTTTTTCAAATTTTGAAATAAGTAAATATAAATCTACACTAGGATGGAGCATCTGAATACCTTTTCAAGGTTAGTAGTGGTAAAAGTAATCCATGTATTATATGCTTGGTGTAAAAAGTATCATGAAAACATAAAAAAAGTAGATATCTGTTATTACTTGGTACTATCATCTGCATATTCACATTTGTTGTTTGGAGGAAGTTATCTACTGGTCAGAAACTGCCATTTGGTTCTGGGGGTCTTCTAAATAATACATTTTGTGTAAAAATAGTCCTCAATGAAAAACAATACTAATTGGAATGAACATTAGAATGTTTCACTAGAATGAAACATTTACAACATCTTCCAATGTGTGAAAAAGAGAAAGCAAACAAATTTCACATAACCTAGTAAACTTTACATCAAAAAAACACAGTACTTTTCTCCAAATGAATTCTTCCTCCGAATCCCAAATTAATTTTCCTCTGAAATCCTTGTTTACACAAAGAATTATGGCTTTTTAAAATTATCTGTAATTATATTTTTTCCTTTTTTTAACTTGGGTTTTTGGGTGTTTTAGGTTTTTGGGTTTCGGTTTTTTTCTTTT
>VXBU01002271.1:325201-336814 GCA_013400315.1 Bombycilla garrulus
GTTTGCTTTTTTTGTTGTTGTTGTTGTTTTGCTATTTCAGGTACTGGTTGGGTTTTTTTTATTAGCAGTTGTAGCTAGCTTTCAGTTTTGTCCATGAACTCTGTATGAGGGTTGAAGTGACATACAGTTTTAATGCCATTTCAGGGAATTCTTTCTTTCTCAATGAATGAAATAAAAGAATGGATTCTTCTCTTTTCCATGAGGCCACTTACCAGGTATATTTAGAGAAGGAAGGATCCTTTCAGGAGTACATGAATCAGGCAGAAATTTTCAGCCAGCTGAAATTTTGTATTCTACTTGGCAAAGAAGAACCTAGGTAAGCTCCAGGGACCACAGGCTACAAAATTTAGGAACATTAAAGGGTATATCATTGATTTCTACAGTATTCTTCTATGAAGAGAAAGACTTCAGATATATACCACTTTCAGCATATCCCCTTAGTATGATGTGGCAGATTTCACACAGCATAATATGAAGCCAACCATCATACAAAATAAAACACATACACAAGTTTTTCAGTAAACTTTTAGCCCTGGTTTTATAGAATTGTTGGGAAGGCTCTGAATAATAAGCAGAAATGTCAGTAACAGAAAACATATTATCAGTCTATAAATTTGGGAATTTTAAAAGCCTGATCAATATTTTCTGACATGCTAATGTGATTAAGAAGTGGCAGAGAAATAATATTCTCTCTACTACCATGTGATGAAAACACAAGGTCCAAAGTACACCTGGGCCTAGAGTGAGCCTGAAAACCATCTGTAAACAACAAGGTGCAAAGCATTTTGTGATTTTCAATTGAAGCTGCATTTACATGAGTGTATTTTTTTTTTTCTGTATAATTCTGTAAGCCTCTCCCACTGATGTAGGTGCTTCCTTGGAAAGAGTTAGCTCAGTTGTCATCATGCAGGCATCTACTTCTCTGTGAAACATCCTGGATTGTTTGAGATATTCAGGACTGGTAAAAGTCACACTAGAGGTGTTCTCTGAATTTTAACAGCAGGGTGGGATTCCTTGCCTCAATGAAGAAATGGAATTGTGGTCTTCACAGAAATCTGATCTTCTGTGAGCTTGATAGATATCTGCTATTGTAGTCAATGGATTTAAGAGAAAAATTCAGCTCCCCAAATGAGGTTGCAGGGTGAATAGAGCATGTAATAGGCTTTACTGATTATTTTGGCTGGGAACTCAACTCAGGTTCCAACATATAGGTATCACAAACTGTTTCAGATACTTAATTTGGGACTGACATTGACAATAGTTTTATATTTACACCTAGGACCAATTTTGCAAGAATGGAAGGAGTAATTGAGCTTCCATCAGTTTTTCTTATCATCACTGCTTTCCCATAGCAATTACACTTTGACTTTCTTCCACTGAGGAATTAGGCTGCTGTTTTCAGTATACAAATCTTCATGCATGGGACGTTTATTCTAATCTGGATATGTTCATGTTATTACATAATTTAATACAGAAATTTTAAAGACAATTCTCAAATTACTTCCTTCAGTAAAGTATAAGTCATGATTCTTTTGAACATACCAACATATTCAATGACTGTGTTTTTTTGTATTGATGGAATTGATCCTTTCTTCTAATCTAAAACTAATTTTTATGTCCAAATGCAATGGTTTCACCATTTTGCCTGCAAGAGGTCACCTCTGCTGGAACTAAGGCAGTTTAATAAACTGAAAATTAAATAAAAAGGAATAATGTGTTGTAGTAAAAAGCTTTATATTCAGTAAGATAACCATTGTACTGCCTGTACTCCTTCTTAAATTGCTTGTTCCTGTCCTCTAGAGGTCACTTGTAAGTAGCCTAGCAATAATATTCTAAACTTCATGCTTTGTTCCCTTAAATAACAACCACTTTACATATTTTTCTGTGCTGGTATGTGATAATGCAAATTCATTCCATGTAAGTAGTGGAAACCAGGCAAGAAAGATCTGGATTGATCTTTCTTCTCAAAACTGACTTGAACTTGAGAAGTCAGTGAAAGCAGAAGACTCAGAATAAAGTGACCAACAAAACCGGATGATCCAAACCCATTTCCTTTGACAGCTGTTTGCTTCATTCCTTTATCATTTAAATTAGGAACCAATCCACTAGTGTCATTAAAGTTATACTACTTAAAAAAAAATTGACCTGTCAATTAGCTTCAAATTGGACCCTAAATAACGTAATTTATTGGTCCAGGGAAATGATCACCTGTCTTTTCATTGTCCCATCTGAAGGAAAAGTAATACCTCATAATACAATTCAAGGAAAGAGGAAAGAAAACAAAACCAAAAACGTCACCTCAGCTCCGATCTTAGTTTCAGATAATAATATGGAGGTCAGAGATTTTCTACTGAAATAGTTCTGATCAAAGATGAAGCTCCTAGACATATAAACAAGTTATCTAAGGGCAACATATTCCTGTGTACCCACTTGGTAACTACAAAAGTTCATACCACTAGTCCATTCATGCATCATTACTCCATTTGAGTCACTTTCTGAAGGTTTGATTTGTTAAAGTGCATCATTCATAGCTGTGCTGATGTACACAAGTGGGTTCTACAACACAGTCAGGAAGACCTCATTTTGTGACTCTTGCTTTTTAAGGTATTTTCTTACATGTGCAGAGAGCACCTTTGAATTCAAACCCATGATGTATCCAGAGAAGTTACATATCCAGCTGCTCCATACATAACGCATTCTTCAGAAGTGAGAGAAAAACCTGAGCCTGTGGGATTAGAAACACTTGCCCCAGCCTTTTCCACCACTCTCCTCCTAAGAATATCTGTGCAGGATATGCAGGAACTGCCCCATTAGGAACAGCTTTAATTCATGATGTTGTGGAACTATGGACAACTGAAAACTGGTCGATTTCTCTCATTTGTCCCTGCATCCACAATGCAAGAGGAAAGAAAAAAGTCTCATCAAATTTAACAGATAAAACTCAGTAAAGGTGGATAAATTTCTCTTCCATCTACCCACACATAGCAGCACAGAAGTGCCATAATGTCAAAAGTCACACACCATTTTAAAAATAAAGGGGTACATGAGTCATGACAGCTGTGACAGACGTTTTCACTTCTACTGATGAATAATTAAATGCTTGAAAATGTGGGAGTTTGAGTGTTTAATTCATACCCTTCTTTTTTTTAAGAGAGTTTTTCAAACTATTTAATACTCTAGAAAATGTATTGCCCCGAGAGTGTTTAAACTGGAGTACACAGCACCTACAGACCCTTCACATATCACATATCATCTTGACAGGACACATAAGAATATAATCAGAAGTAAAGCCTATAGGAGGAGAAATAAGCTGAATTTTGTTGAAGAAACAATCATTTTGGTTAGAACTTTTGATGCCTGTCCATGCAGTATCACTTTCAGGGAAAGTGCTCCAAAATCAAAGATCACAAGAGATAGAAGTTTGGGTGCTTATCATGGTCTCCAGGCATATTCTGGAGACTCATATTATCTATGATCCTTAAGCTCTAGTGCATGCAAATACAATTATTTTCAAAATCAAACAGTTCAGTGACCTTATCTTGATAGTTACTTTCATAGACTTCTGTACTTGAAACAGCTTGGCTTTTTTTACTGCTTACCCAATTTCTGCTTTTCCATTATAGTCCCAAATAAATCACATGGAAGGGAAGTATATACTTTGTCTTCTGTTAGGAAAAATCTCATCTGATTGAAGCTGTAAATGAGATCGGATCTGGCAAAATAAAAATCAGACCATTTTACCTGTTAGGAAAAAAAAATTAAAAAAAAAAAAAAAGGTAAATCCATACCATAAAGTCATCTCTAATGTTTGCTGGATACTATACAGAGACTATAGATGGATCATGCTGGGCCAGCCATATGTTTCATGTTACATTCAGAACACGAAGATATTAAGGTTAAAACAGTCTGATTAATCCTGTTTCAGGTTGGACTTCAGAAAGCGGCAAACTACCAATTTTATTTTCACGCAATCCTTGACAAAACCTTTATTACATAAGCAAACAAAGCAGTTAGAACTTCTAAAAAGAACATTAGCCATACAAGTTGGCAGGAAGAAAAATTATACGTGTTTTATTCTTTTTCTTATGTAGAGTACTAAAAAGTTCCACTTTTGTGGAAACTCAGAGGTTTTAATTGGGATAGAATAAAATACCTAAAAGAGGCAGTGACTTTGTCTTAAGATATTCTGGAGGTGCAAAAGAGCAAAAAGGATTTTTTGCTATAAAAATCAGTTTCATTGAAACAACTATTCTCTGGATTTTTTTCCCTTGTATCGTATTGTAAGTTCAACAAGTATTGTGTAACATCTCAGAATAGTTCCTTGTGACCCATTTGGTTTTCAAGTATTATCTTCCTCGTGAATGCCTCCATTTCATATTATCTCCATCTCATAATGTGCTACTTTGTATTTTTCTCCTTTGTGTCTCACCTATGTGAACTTATTTTTACTGCATTTTACCAAATTTTGTAGATCCTATATTATTTTTCTGTCCTTACATTTACTTGCAACATCTTTTAATTTTGTATAACTTTCAAATATGAAGTCTTATTAATGTTGTTTAGAAGAATAAAGAATTAAACAGAATTAAATGGCTTCTGTCTATAAAGTAAAGCTCCATGTCTATCAAATGACTCCATTCTAGTGGTAATGCAATTGAAGAGCAATATCAAACCTCCTGTATTTCAATTCCAAAATGGAGGAGTTGACAGGTCCGGAAAAAGCAAAGCAAATTCAGAACCAGGACAGGAAGCAATGAACTCAGAATATCCACAAATTCTTATATACACCTTGATGAAATACAGTCATTCCCTGCCCAAGCACCAGCCCATAAAGATTTTTACCTCCAGCCCAGCTAAGAAGAAAGAGCCATGAGGCTTCCAAGGACATGTGGGCAGTTTCAGAGAGCTGGTTGTACAAAAATGCAGCAGTCCCCCCCCATGCATGTTCTAGACAAAGCAGCCCACAACAGAAGAAAGAATTAAACATGTGCCTGGTTTTGAGCTTAGTTACATTAATAATACATTATCACACTAGCAATTGTTGGCATATGCCTTTCAGAAAACAAGGTTATTACATATGGCTTTACAAAGAATTGAAAAGAGAAAAAAGTTTCCTTCTGAGACTGTAAATTGATTGCAAAATATTCAGCCAATAATCTGCCTTTATATACTATGGCTGTTTTACTTAACAACCTAACATACTGAGATAATAAATATCTTCAACTCAACTTGATACAAACATGACTTTACCTTTGGAAACAAAAATTAACAAAGTAAATGAAAACTATCCCACAGAAGCACAACGGTGTTTGAACATCAATTTGACAGGTACTGTAATTTCCCTATTTAGGGGTTCTGAATTTCATACGGGAGTATACTGCTGCAACACCAAGAGAATTCTCACAGAAGTCATCTGAAAAAGAAAAGTCTCAGTACAAAGTAGAGATGGTTTCGGAAGACGGATGCAGTCTGATTAATTTGAATGATGCTCCAAAACCATGACCTTGACTTATTTCTGTTTAACACACATCTATTATTACTAAACCAGTGACAAACAGGAAACTTAACTCTGTAACAGATTCACTCTAAGCAGTGCCACGTCATTAACACACATTTTTATGAGAGTGACTAGAATCAAAACGTGTTTAGCTCTAATCTATGCCTTCCTTACTATTTTATATCTAGGGAAAAGATGATAGAAGTGTGCACTACAGTCTTTGCAGATCCCACTGTAATAGAAGCCATGAATGCAAAAGATGACACACATTTTATTAATCTTCTCTCAACACCTTCTTTTATAATGTATTCAGAGTTTTTCTTTTCCATATTTAAATAGTAAAAAATGATTTGGGCAGTGAAGAAGGGCTGGAAGGGGGGCTGCAAGCTTTTTATTCTTTCCACAGAGATTTTTCCTTCTCATTCTGCTTGATAATGTGCCAAGAGAGAAACTCATATAAAGACACGAGCATTTGCTTCTTCTGCAGCATATCTCACTACTGAGGGAATATGACTTTGACTAAATTAATCTTCATCCTCAGAATACTCACCACTGACAGCTATCAAAATTTCTAGAGTCTACTATACACATACATAGACACACACATATATGTGTGTATATATATATATATGCATCCCATTTATTATTTCCAGAAATTTGTGCCTTGTGCTAAACTTCATGTCTGAACTTGCCATAGAGAGCACAGTAACTCCACAGGCTTTGTGATTCCATAACAGCCAGGGAAAAGATGACAGCTTCTCTCCATCAAAGGTCTCTTGCAGCAGAAAGCAGCAGGCCATTTTTAAACAACACAGTTCCCTGTGAACACAACTGGTGATCTACTTTGCAAGCTACTTTGCGTTCTCCATCCTAACACAAAAATCAAAGATAAAAGTCCATCCTGATTCTTACAGTCTCCTCCAAGAATGCGGAAAGTTAACTGAGAGATTCTACTTTCTCTTTCAGAAAGAAATGTCTCATTCTACAAGCAAAGGTTTGCAAGCCCTGGAAAATGAGGTCTTAAGGATCACAAGAGATCCTGTGAGTTCATTTATAACAACCATGTAAAAAAAGGGGAGTTTTAAAAATGAGGTGTGCATACTTTTTCAATTCAGCTGTCCTTAATGAACCCATTATTTTACACAAGTATGCATCCATAGTTGACTAATGTACACAGTCATACACAAACTTGTCTTCAAGACTAAGAAAAAAGGATAACAGAGATTTAGGATTTTTACCTCCATTTAAAAAGCTAAAAGAGTTTCTTGAAGACATGAGCCATATGCACGCAGATAGACCAATAGACTTGTTGTCTAGTTAGATAATATTCCTTATGCTGTCTTTTTTTCTTGCAGGACTGAGACAAAAGCACTGCTTAAAACAGCACCAAACTTTGTTGAAATGCAGAATACTTGCAACTTGCAACTGATCATGCTTCTACATTTTTAAAATACAGGTCTTAGTGAAAAAATGTTGGCTCAGATTAAAAGTAACAGTGTGGGATTTTCCCATGTAAATTGTGTTTCTGAAATTGGCTAAATATTGCTAAGGACTGACAGCTTTTAAAAATTCAATTTTTTGAATTAGTTATGGGAATAAATTAGCAGTCCCTATGACATTTCCTTATAAAGTAGGCATATGGTAAAATTAATAGGGTGCAAATGAATCCTGGCAAGCTTTAGATTAAATTCTAAGGGAAACACAAAGTGAATGAACATGGTAATCAGCTTCTAGTGTTTCAATCCCTTGTAAATTAAGAATGAAACAGACATTTGGAAGACTATTTAGGAAGCATGCTCTTCTGTATGAACTTCACTTAAAATCAACAGTCACTGTAGAGCACCTTCCAAAGCCCTTAACCATGGACATGAAGGAACGATCCTTTTAAGAGACTGCGGTACTGTTCAAAGACAAAAGAATGCAACATCTCTGAATGAGCACTTGGTTATTGATAATAATACGAATTTTTAGACCAACAGTGCCAGAAGAGAATCTTCTGAATCTGTTCAACCTTTCCCAAATAGCTCAAAGAGCAAAAGTATTGTGAAATGTTATTTTCTTTTCTTCCTTCTCTCCTCCTTTTCACTCTCCCTGCCTCTTTTCATATACTTTNAGTCTGGTGCACTTTGCTCTGATACCTCTCAAAGTCCAGAGCAAGAGAAGAGGTGACTTTGAAATGTGGTTTAAAAATATTTTTCCTACATTTTCAAGAATCAGTAAGGACTAGAACACAAAGCTGATCACATATCCTCCAGGTATATGAAAAATATATTTATACTTTTCTTTTTTCCTCCTGTAATTTTATTTTAGGACACTAAATTAAGAAAATAACTTCCCCAGAGCATTCAGGTGTTGGGACAGCTTACACACACACCGTTACTCAGCCACAATGCTTTTCCAAAAAGATATATGCCAGCTTTCTTGCAGACACCCTCCAGATTCTTGGACTGGATAGAGAGAAAAATTAGGCTTTAGGGTCCTGTCATATCAGTAACAGGTTCATAAGACTTTACCTAAAGTAATAATTTCTCTGGAATAAGGACAAGTCACTACAGAGACATATCCCATTAGATTAATGGAGATCTTTGGGCCACAAATCATAAGACTTGCATCAAATCAGGTTCATCTAATAACTCACTATTTAGAAGCATAACAGAGCAAGACTAATTACCTTATAATATTTAACAGTTAATACAAATAATATTCTACTACATCAAAGGTGAATTCATACAGCAGTTAAGTATACAAATGACTTCTAATAAAGCGGTAATTTTTCTGTACTGTATAAATGCAATCATATTAAACTCAAATCAGTGAAATGCTAATTCACTTTTTAATGAGTTCCTTTCCTATTTCATATTTTTAAGCAACTTTCAACTGGTTTGGTTAAGCATGGTTAATAAGATGAAAAGAGTGGTTTTTAATTAACTCAGACAAAATATTCCATTGTATATATGTGACTTTTTAAAGCAATGTAAAGTATGATTAGAATTTAAGTTTTATTCTATTTTATCTTCTTGTGAGCTCTGGAATTTGAATACCACTATATAAGGCTGTGGAGGAGAGGTATCTTATTCTCTTCTCTGAAATTTGTGTTTCTGAGGAAAGCTTTTAGTTTTTTATTTGTACATCACTGCATTACTATTGGCCAGGACATATTCTTCTTTCTAATCCATGAGAAAGCAAAATGAGTGCAACTCTTAAGCCTGGTTATCCCACAAAACCTAAATGCATCATAATGAACTTCTGCAGTGATTCTCACATTGTAAAAAGGGACAGAAGATAATTTTTGAGGTCCCTTTAAGGCCTAATTCATAGATACTCTGAGCAGAAATCAGTTTCCCCAAAGCTTACAAAAAATAACGTATACCCTTATGTACCTCCACCTGTTTGCTGTCTTCAAGGCTGAAAATCGGCCAGAATCAGCTAAGATGTTGAAGCTGATTTCAGTGGAATGTGTGATTATATGACAATTGTCAATCTAGAGATGAGAAAATCATGCTCACTAATTCCCATTCCATAAACACAAAAGTGCCTTTATTTCATATGCCATTCAGATCAGGCAACACAAAAATATTTACTCTTGATTTGCTCTGCAGTCTGGTCCTGGTCCACTATAGGAATTGCATTGTGCAAGGGAACAGTAGCTCACTCTTTTTTGTTAGCACGTTACTACTGCTTGTTGCCAGATATCAGAGGATTCTCTAGATAGGATAAAGTTGGGGTATCAGAGAGACCTGACAGTGTGCAGTCTTCCTGTGTTTTCTTCCGCACAGCTGAGTTTAAGAAATATTCAAAATAAAATGTAATACTTTAGAGTGAAAACTTATTTTTCCACATTCCTGATTTTCTCATGTAATTTGTGTATTAAGGTATAGAATCACTGATTCAATTAAACTATAGATCTTATTCATATTTTGCTGCTGTTTGACCTGAATCTGAAGTCTTCCCAGGTCACCAGTTAAAGAGTTTTAATGATCTGGAGTTTGAATGAAGGTCATTATATCATATTTCACATTACATGCAGGTAATAAAATTCCTTCCCTGCTTTGATTTTAGTTGAATACAATCTTTTAAGTGAAACACGTTATCAGAAAGCCTTGCTTTGTCTAAATAGTAAACAGGATCAATTATTTGTCAATTTTATTGTCATTAAATGCTTAATTGTTACATAAACTCAACATTGTTTCATTTTTCATGCTCTCAAGCAACTGATCAAAATATTTTGGAACACCTCCAAAACTTGGATTTTTTCTGCAAGATGAGAGCCAGGATTCATGGTTTCTTTACACAGCAACTTAACTTTGCAAGCCAGGAAACCTCAGTATTTTCACTGATTTTAAGCTTCCCTCCCTCCTTCAATCCTGATAAAACACTTGGTTTAAAAAACTCCTTTAGCTCCAAAATATTATTATTTATTTGTTTTAGATTCTCAACTAATTCTGAAAAGACAGAATTCAACACTACTGGCATAATGTCACCACTATTTGTAGAATCCCTAAAAATCACCATAAGAAGCTCTTTAGAAGCTGCTCTTTCTCCTCCCTCAGCCAGCTGGCCCCTAGCATCTGTCTCCCAGGAGCACCCTGGCCGAGTGTTTGGGTGGCACTCTGGAGTCAGCAAGCAGGTGAGATAATGTGCTCCAGAGCATCTGCAAAGTATTTGTCAATCAGATCTTATGTTACCTAATACTTTCAGCTAAACCTCAAGGATTGACAGCTGTGAACCTAAGCCTGCAACTTATATTATTCCACATCCACCAGATGAATAATGATGCAGAGCTCCTTGTTTATTTGCTTATTCTGAAATCAGATCTTGTTTATTCTGTGCCCCTTTCTAGTCCTACTATATAACTAATTGTTGGCAGATGTGGCAAGTATCTAGGGCCAGGATATATTTGTTTGCACAGTCTGATTTTTAAGTCTCAACCAGTATCAGGCCATTGCAGCTGTTTTTTATCAAGACTCTGAGCACTGTAGACAGTCCACCTGGCAAAACATGATTTGCCCATATGACCTTCACATGAAAGCTTTAAATACAGGACTTCTGCTCAAACAATATTTAAAATGTCTGAAAAAAAACCTAATTAAATTAACAAATTGAAGTGAAATGCTAATCAGTGTTTGTACATGTAAAAACTGCCCTGTGGTTCATATACAATAGGGTGACAGTCTTATTTCTAATTTTGATTTAAAATCTGAGCCATATAATAAGGTTGCTAATTGTCTGAGACAATCTTTCCTTTAGCGAGCTAGTGTCCGCATTTAATCCTCTTGCTTGAAACAAAACAGAAATCTAGCATTTGTCTAATGCTTGGAAGCAAAGGAAAAACAACAGCAGCAGAAAATTAAATCAGCATGAATCCAGTTTAGCTGACTATTATCAACACCTCTTTCTTTTCTGATGAGGATCTCACTCCTTTGCCTTGCCCAAATGCCAAATTCCTCTTTCTGAGTTGTTTCTATGACTTTCTTCAAGATTTAAAAACAAATAAAAGATTAACATTGGAGTTAGCTTGTTTACTTCTATCTAGAAGTTCTCTGAGCCACAGTAGTATACAAGTTTTCAACTTCTCAAGTTTTTTTATCAGTGGGTAAATATAGTTGACATGTTACATCCATCCAAAATATTTTAGGGAAGTAACACTGTGGAAGATTGTTTATTTCAAGTGGTAGTGAATAATCTGGAAACTCTGTGTCTACATGATTTTCTTTGCTAATAAAATAGAAAACCTGTATTTATTTCTGTTCTGTATATCTTTTGTCACTGCCAAAAGCAAATCTGAGAAGAGGTACAGGCTGTTTAGGATTATGTCAGCTTGTAGCGTGGAAATCCATCACACTGTATGACTGAAAACTATTCAATTTATTCTGATTTTAATAGCATCTAAAATTTCACTTATCATTGCCAAATTTACAAATTAATTAAAATACCAGAAGCGGGGTTACAGAATCACAGGAGAAAGTAATAATGTGGAATCAATAAAAGATTTTCTCCTTTATCTCGTTCCTTAAGCTCAGACAACAGTCAATATTTCTAAATTCACTCTGGAAAGTTTTCCCTTCCCTTCCCTTCCCTTCCCTTCCCTTCCCTTCCCTTCCCTTCCCTTCCCTTCC